>JAODAL010027193.1:0-55360 GCA_025379985.1 Phyllomedusa bahiana
TTTTTATAAGGTTTTAGATAGGGGGAAAACTGGTCTTGTATGTGGGGTTTATATGATAGAGGAAGAAGCTGAGTCTGTGATATATAGGTTATATATAGAGGAAAAAAGTGAGCAAACTTGTTTAATTAGAAAATTAAAAATGTGTGACAGGAGGTATGGGGGGGGAGAAAAACCGAGTCAGGAATTGGTTAAGGGCGCGGGGTGGACATGTTATTGGCTGGAGGGGAGGATTTTTTTTCTTCCCCTAAATGCAAGATATCTAGAAATGGCCCCTGACACCACTAACAATGTGTTTGGGTGTTTGCTCTTACACACACAAAACCCCAAAGAAAGCTGTAAATCACACATGTGGGCGGGGTTTAGCCGTTTTGCATTTAAGATACCCTATCGTTTTTTCTGCTTTTCCCTGAAATAATACTTCTTATAAAAATGATATCAAGAGTTGTTCTTCGCTATTTTTTCTGCTCTCGGGTAGGAAGGTATAAACCCCTGACGGGTTCCCTTTTAAAAAAATCATCCCTTTGTTTTTGGGCATAATAACAATGTTGTACAGTAGGTGGAGAAAAGTGCACATTTTCGTATTGTTATACATGTAGAACATGAACTTATTTTTGGAAAATTGTTGGTTAGGCTAATAATGTTGCCCCGAAACCCAATTTTTCCCCTATTTTTAAAAAATATTCCTACATAAATTTAATCATGAAAAATTTGTCTCATTCCCACAGAAAGCACAATATAAGCAAAGTATAAATAACAAGGTATCCCCATCTTGGGATAGGGCATTGAAAAGGTAAAATTTTCTGTAAAATTTTAAACATTCAAAAGGGTTTTTGGGTTTTTAAAAAAATTAAATTGTAAATTTAACTTTCTTTTCCCTTTAAAAAAATGCTTTCAAAGGCATACGCGAAAATTAGACCATTCCTAGTAGCAAATTAAAGTTAAGTTATAGGTACCCCTTTTAACTGTACCCGCAAGCAATTCCCATGAAAGGCAAGACAAAGAAAATCCCGGCTGGAAATGGCCATCGGTCTATCGATTACAAATAAGAAAAGAACAAAAATTATTTTTGTCATATGTATAAATTATGTAAACCCTTGCAAAATGGCGTCACAACACTTAATGGGTGGTACCCAGCTTTTTTTTTCTTCAAAGAAATAAATAAAAATTGGGTATAAAAAAACGAAACAATGGGGGCCCTTTATTTGGGAAATGACCAGAATTCTGGGTACTCTTTACAATACATCTATTATGTTTTACCAGTTTTTTGCCTTCTTCTTTTTTAAAAAAAGGGGCAACCTCACTAAAAAAGGTGGGTTAAGGAAAGAGAACGCAGCTTCAGGTACGAAGACGTGCGCCAAAAGAAGGCAGCTAATAGAAGGTGTAAACTTAGACTACACGGTCTAAACATGCGCCAGATTTATCAACACTATGCTAAATATGTCACATTGTAAGACTGTTTAGTCCAAGTTTACAATTGACGTATTTAAAACTGCCCCCAAAGTTTATTTAATAGCTTTTGGGTAATGAAACACAAACAAAATAAAATTAAAATATGTTAAATATTTACACGGTTTTTTTCCCAAAACAAGTAGAGGAAAAATGATAACACCCCCTTATTTTTTATAATTAAATCTAAAGATTATTATTATTTATTTTAGAGGGCCCTTAGTTCCAGATTGCTGTACATTAGAGCGGGTTATATATATAACAAAGTCAAACAAGTACAAGGTGAAATACTAAAAATAAAAAACTGGGCCCGAGGGAGAGGAGGCCCTGCCCGTGGGGCTTTCAGTCTACAAGATCCCCTTTATCTGCTGTTTCAAGGAAAATGCATCAGACCCCTACCCAAACTGACGACTTTAATAATGCAAAAAACTGGCCCCAACAAGAGTTGTTAATTAAAAGGGAAAAGTGTCCAGCAAAAGACCTATTTTTAACTCATGTTTTTTTGTTTAAAAACTTTTTTAAGTTTTTTTCATTTTTTCCCTATCATATCAATATTTTTTAAAGAATCCTGCAGTTTTCACTTTTTCCCAAAAAGATTAATGACGTCGACACTTCCTGTTCTGTAGAGAAACTTTTCGTAGTCTCCTCATTAAAACAGCAGGGTTTCACTGAAAGGTAAAACCCAAAGTGTATGGATAAACATAGATCCAGAACTCACAACAGGAGAAAGTCAAAGCTCCCCTCTTCCCTTCCTGCATACTGACTTCTTCCCAGGTCACACAGCGTGTCTAAAAACCTTTCCTATAGAAGTCAATGGGTCTGCTCCTGTTCACAGGCTCCTATGCCCATGAAGCTGCTGTAAATCAGCTCTCTAAATGTGGTTATCAGAAAATAAAAATCTCAAAGAAGAAAATAATGCTTTTGTATCTTAAAAAATTAGAATATAACTGATAACAATAATTTAAGTCACATGGAGAAACCCATATATGGCATAGACTCATTACAGTATGAATTACAAGGTTTAATATAATACATTGGTGAGCCCTATAACAAAGAAAAAGAGAACCCCTTTAATTTTCAATGATATTCTAATTTTTTAGATGCACTAGTGTGTATTAGTATCTTGTTTTAATTTGTAAAGAAATAAATTGGTGACAGATTCCCTTTAAACTATAAAAATTATTATAAAATTTCTTCTAGATGGAAATCCATCGTGGAGTATGACAAAAATATTGGTTGCTTCCAGTCAGCTATGTGTTAAATTTGTGCTTTTTGGTAAAAAGGAAGGTTATAAAAGGGGAAAAATAAACCCCGACCAAGAAGATTTTGAAAAGAAGTTAGAAAGCAGGCAATTAAAAAATAGAAAACACTACAGTAGACAATACTTAAAACAAAACAAATGGGTGGAAACAGAAGTCAATGTTTGTCACAGAACTTTTTAAATGGGGTGGATGATGGGTAAAATAAAACCTAAAGAAAAATCGCTGGAAAGGAGGGTGGAGATTGGGTGAAAGTGATATCGGGAGATGAAAATCTGTCCTGGCAAGAGGGGGATGTTGGATAAAATGATATCGGGGGAAAAAATCTGCCCCGGACAAGCAAAGATGCTGGAAAAATTTTTTTTTATTGTGATGTAGTGAAAAATACAAAGACGACGCCTAAAGAAAACATCCAATTCCCCCACCTTTAAAGAGATGAGCCAGTGGAGATGGCAATTATAACCTCCACAGTCAATGCACAGGTGTACAAAAATGTTGACAATTTGATAATGAAGTCACACTGAATTACACTGTGAACTATGGCGCAGATTAGGAGCAGCACACTGACATGGACTTCAGTTGGTGAAAATTTCCCCCTTTTTTTTCCCTTTGGTTTTGAATTTCAATGTTTGTGATTGTCTTGTGCATTTCCCATTATTAAAGGGGTTGTTTTACAGGAGCATCTTCCCTCAGTCCTGTTTTTTTAGTTTCATTTTGAATTCAGGGGGTGTTTTCTGGGTTTATTTTTGGCTTTACTGGTTTCCCATGGCGCGTGAGAGCTGCTGAGGACACCAGGTCTGAAGCTATAGCGACCACCGTTGGCAGCCTATCAGGAGCGATATAACAGGTCTGTAGCTATAGAGACCTGAGGAGCTGATGCAGCCCATACAAGAGGGGATATCTAGGAATAGGTAGAACACTTATATTGCAAAGTGACTTGTTTTTGCAAGAGCTTTAACATAAAAAGCAAACATACCCCTTTAACAACCCCTTTACCAGATTAGGTATTACTCTATATGTACATGATGTGGGTATTTTAGTCTCTTACATGGGATTGATTTATAACTATTCCATAGTTTTTAAGTGCTTTTAACCTTTTTGTATCCGCCTTTCAGATTTGAATATTGCTTTGTTAATTAAGATGTGATTTTGATGTGAAGCTTTTGGTCTGTGCCGTAACTTTCCTTCTATTCTTAGTAGTGGTACATAGATTTTTTGGGCAGAGCAGCATGAACTCTCTGCACATTTATGGTGGTGCCTGTTTATTATCTAGCTTTCATTACGAACTATGGTGCCAATTTCTACCACCATGGATTTGAAATGTCACTTCTGTTGGACTGACCATCATTTAGCTTCTGCACATCTAAAATTGTGGCAAAATCCGTCATGCATGGCAGAAATCCCATGGTATCACCTTGGATTTCTGCAGCTGATTCCACAATGGATTTCTCTGACATATAAACATACCATGTGAGACGTTACTTTTTCCAAAATAATGTTTCAATAAATAGGTTGTAGTAAAGAGATACACAAATAGGACTTTTTTGTTTGGAACATAATATAATTTTTTTATTTTAAATATCAAAGTGTTTTGTTAATCACATTCTCCATTCATATTCTTACCAGCTTCAAGACAGGGCTCCAATTTGTTAAAATACTCGGGTGCTATGAGTTGCAGCAGTGTGTGAAACAAGTTGGTGTAAGGTAAACTGGAGAGAAGAACTAGAGACTGAAAAGAAAGCAGAACAATACGGCATGTGAGTCTTTCAGGCAGGCACCTATGATGTAGGGAGCTGTTCATAAGAGATGAAATGTACAACGAATTATAAAGTAATATGGCATGAACTAGATAAAACCCAAAAGTTGCATTTATCACCCTCTTCATTTTACAAGAATCCTAGAGGCTCATCAATGATAATGGAATACTCTTAGCCAAAAGATAAGATAATAAAGAACCTTTCACCAAATGACCACGAAATATGCTTGATGTCACCAAGCTCCTCTCAAAATCTAAAATATGTATCTGAGGCCAAAGAAAACAATTGATGGAGTCAGGTAGCCCACTGTTTTTATAAATGAGAGCATCATTTTAAAGGGGCTGTCCACGTCTTTTACTCCTGGGTCCAAATAAAAAAACCAAACCCGTACTTACCCTGCCCCAGTCCTCAGTTCCAGTTCTGCATCTGGTCTTCTGTTTACAGTCTGCTACTTCTGAACAGGGATGTCACGGCTGCAGCAGTCACGTGCTTCTGATTTACATCACTGTCTAGAAGTGAACAGCTCAAAACAGTGAGTAGAGGCACGTTCAGAAGTAGCAGATTGTAAACAGAAAACCAGAGAATCGCATTGCCAGTTTTTTTTTTAATTTGACCCCAGGAGCATATTATTTTTCGTTAGGACATGGACAACCCATTAATGCTACATTTACAATCTAGGGCACTTATAAGAACAAGCACAAAGGAAAAGACAAATTCAAGCTTTTATTTCCCTTAGTTTGTTGGCAGACTTTAGGGGTTGATTTCTTTAGACTCTTAGGCCATGTTCACACGGCTTATTTGGGCGCAGATTGGAGGCGTACTGCGCACCGTATTTGCACTGCAGTACGGCTCCAATCCGTCTCAGTCATTACGGTAATCCACAGTTCTCATAGAGAACTATGGATTCTGTCTCTTCTCCCCGCTCGGCGAATCCGCCGCGGGGGGAGTAAGTGACATGCACATTATTTACGGCGCGTACGCCGGCGTAATTGCGGGGCGAAATCCGTCCCCACAATTACGCCGGCAATAAGCCGTGTGAACCAGGCCTTAGGGCGACATGTATGAATGAGGCTGTGCCAGAATTCTGGTGTCAAAAAGCTGTAGCAGACTAGTTCTGTACATGTATGAACAGGCTTACTCCAGACTTTGGGGCGTTCTGGGGGCGTGTTGCACCACATTAGTAGAAGTGACAAATTTATGATTCTTTGACGCCAACACTTTGGCGCAGAACAGTTAGAACAGCCAGACCAAGTTATAGGTGGTCTGCCTGAGCCAGACTTGTCATATTAGCTCTACACTGCACATGTATGTATGACCTGAAGAAGAACAGGTTCATACATTCTGGCACAGTCTATACTACCTTAAAGCGATTTAGAACTGGTCTATCAGCGCCAGAATTCATACATGTGGCCCTTAGATTTTTTTATAGACTCCATCTGGATCTGGATCCAGTACATAATGCTGCATGCTTTAAGTAAGAGAGGGGAATTCTAAGCTTATTTCAGCAATTAATTTGAATTTATTTATGTATTCAAATATAATAAGTGCCAAGAGAGATCACATGGCTGCATTCACCGCTGCCAATAATCCAGGTATGCAAATTACAGTATAATTGACCTAATTTAAAGAGGTCTCTCAGCATGACAGATCCTATTTCACACAAGATCTAAATAAACTCCTCACGTATTTGACTATAAATATATTCTGAGGTTTACTTTGTTTGACAAAGTTAAACTTGTGTCATATCTGTTTATCTGTTCAAATCACACGTCAACATTGTTAAAGGAAACCTGTTACATAGCATACGCTACCTTCCTCGAGGACAGCATAAGCTAGGGACAAGCACCATTTTAAGTGATTTAGCACTTATTCTACAGGGTATAGTACTTTGGAGCTTTCCATCCTCAAATTTGGCAGCATGCAGCCCCTTCTCCCAGATATGGGTCCACTTTATTTATTAGCTAGTGTTAGCAGGGCCGCTGTAAAGGCAGTACTAGGAGTACTGCTGTACGGGGCTCGGAGAGAAATGTGAAAAGAGGGGCCCGAGCCAGAGTCACTGAAGGAGTAAGTGTAAAGCAAATATCTCTATGTAATGGTGATGATCTGTGACTTGGGGTCCAGGCCTTCCTTCACACAGTGCGGGCCCATCTTTCTATGCAAAGCCGTCAGGCCCCCCTGTCCAGGACCTCCAGCCACCCATCAAGGCCCCCCTGTCCCAGCCCCTTAGCCCTCTGTCCATCCCCCTGTCCAGGCCCATCAGCATTTCTGTCCAGGCCCCCTGTCCTAGCCCCTCAGCCCCCCCCCCCCCCCGTCCATCCCTTCTGTCCAGGCCCCTCAGCTTCCCTGTCCAGACCCCCTCATCCTAGCCCCTCAGCCATGCATCCTGGCCACTCAGACCTTCATCCACCCCCCATCTAGGCCCCCCAGGCTCCCTGTCTGGGCCCCCCAGCTTCCCTGTCCAGACTTCCTGTCCAGGACCCTCAATCCTCCTGTACAAGCCCTCCAGGTCCCTCAGCCGTATTCTTAGGGTATGTTCACATGGGGGGTTGGATCGGTTTTGGATCCGAACAACGCATCCAGAAGCACTGTGTAAATTGCATCCAAAATGCAGGTTCGCATTTGGATGCATTTTGGCTGCAGCAGGATCGCACCCTATAATTTTAAATAGGGCATCTGTTGCATCTTTCGGATCAAGAATTGACATGACAATTCTTTGAACAGATCTGAAAGACGCATGAGAAAAACATATGTAAACACGCATTGGCGATCATTGAAAAGCAATGTAAAATACACTGCACATTGTTAGATGTGTGTTTGGGTTCGTTTACAAGGATCCAAACACGCATCTAAAAATGTATGCAAAGAGGGAGTCAACACGCCATGTGAACATATGATTCAGGGATGGGCCTTTCCCCCCACAAATTAAGTGCCCTGCATCGCTACTGAAGGCACTTACAGGGGACCTATATACCTAGCTAACAGGGGCTCTACGTAACTAACTACCAGGGCACTAGAGGGGTAATTATTACCATTTGGGGCAACATGTGGAGGTTTTTGCTGGCCCTTGTATACGTACTGACCCGCACAACATCCATAAACTGTACGTTGTAAAAATCAACAAGAACTAAACAGAAAAACTAATGGTCACCCCAGAAATGTCTTTTTCTGGGGGGGGGGCTGGGGGTGGGGGTAGGGTGGGGCCACGGGTTGGCGAGGGGGGGCCCAGACACTTCAGCTGTATGGGGCCTTGAAATTTCTGATGACTGCCCTGAGTGTTAAAACCCCCATCTACCACTAGCCCTATCCATCTACCACTAGGCCTGTCCAGATTCCCCTAGCCCTGTCCAGCTGCCGATTATTGATAGTTTTCTACCTATTCACTGCCCACTCACGAACAAAGTGGACTCATCTTGGGAGGGGGTTTTAAGTCTCCAAATTTTTAGAATTAAAAAACTCTAAAAACCCAATACAAACTTTCGGGGTAGGTGCAACTACTGGGAAAAGCCCCAAGGAAAACAGAATAAGCTGTGAAATATACCCTTTTATGTCTAAATACTAATTGATTTTATAGAAAAAATAACTTCTTACCTTCTGAAAGTATCCTCTCTTTAAAAAATTCTTCACCCGTCGGGAAAAATCATACCCAAAGAATGGGCAGAACCCTCTGTAAGTAAAGGTAGAAAGTTAAAATAGGAGGGGTGTGAATTCAAATTATATTTGCTAAATAATGTAAGGGGCCTGTTTTCACGCAATGGGCAAATAGGTCTTTGGTGCCCCTGCACACGGCCCCGGGGGCACATTCACTTTCACAAATTACTCCCCCTATTTTTTTTTCGGGTGTCCGCAGGGGGAAAACCCCCGGGCGGAAAACCCATGCAGTGGGGACTGCTGCACGGGTTTTCCATAGGAGCCCATTGTGCTCATTTTCGGCCGGGTTTTTCAGCGGTTCGAAAAACCGAAAAACCGTCTGAAAAACCCCCGGGCAAATTTGTGCCTTGGAGCATCCCTAAAAATTTGGGGGAATGTTTAAAAATTGCATAACTGCTATTTTTAAATTAAATTTTGGGTTTATTTAGCGTTCATTTTGATCAAATTCTTTCGACCCCCATTTATGGCCAGGTTCACTTCTACATTGGAGAATCCGTTCTGAGCCTCTGTCGCAGAGGTGGAACCGAATCTGTTTCATGATAGACACCAACAGTGTTTCAAAAAAACCCAAAGGGTGACAAACAATAAACTCCTTTGGGAAATTTTTGGTCGGTGACCATCGTCATAATGGAAAGCATAGTGCAACATGCTGCGCTTTTTTTCCCCACATAATTTTTGATTTTATCTGCGACGGAGCTTCCGCACTGAACCTCTGATACAGAGGTAAACCAGTATTTCATAGCAAACTAGATCTTGCTGCTTTGGGGGCCCTTTGGGCCCACCGGGAAGTTGACCCTATTAAATTTGGGCCCCCATCAAAATGGGGTTTTAACGTGACTTGGCAAAGGGATTTCACCCCAATTTAATAAAAATTTTTGTGCTCAGAAACCCAAAAAATGAAATACATATAATAAATAGAGCAGTAATGCAATTCAAACTTTTTCACAAATTCAATGTTTGCATACGTCTTGGTGCCTGCTGGCTGCTGCTGTGCTTGTTGTCTATGCTTGCTCACTGGCATCATGTGTTCTCTTTTTTTCAGACTTCTTTTTTTCTTCAGCCAAAAATTTGACAATCTTTTTTGATTGGGTTTTTTAAACTTTTCCCCAAATTAAACTTCCAATATTTTTTAGGGTGCTTTCACAGGGGTGCGTTTTTGATCCCCGGTTTTTTGGGGCAGAAGGCACAGAAATTAATCCCTGTACTTTAAATTGCAAAAAAATCGCGGAAAATTACCGTGAATTTATTTGCGATTTTTGTGCAGAAAAATGTACAGCTTTAATTCTGTCCCTTCCTACACAAAACCCCAATTAAAAAACCATAAAAAAAAAATGCACCAAAAACGCACCGTTTTAAAGCCCCCTTTTAGTTTTTCGGGGAAATTTTATACGATGCAGAAGATAATTGTGCAACAGAAACCTGGTAGTAAAAAATAATTACCTTAGTTTTTACTAAGCCCAAGTCAAAAATTTTATTTAAAAATACAAAAAAATTTTTCGGGGCGGGGGTACATTCAATAGGTGAGCTCACCTGCAGAGTAACAGGAGCTTCCAAATTATACTTCTCATCATCATGGAGGGAATTTCTATGCCCTGCTGAGCGCCGCATACGAAACGTGAACTGTGTGTCACCAAGACCTCCTGCAGCAGGAAAATCATAGAAAAACATGCAGCAAATAACTTCAGTTTAGGTGATTTATGCTAACACTTCTGAGAGCTGGCTGTGATAGACAGAGAGAGAGAAGCTGAGCTCTGTCATACAGGGGCCTTTCTTAACAGCATTAGGGGCCCCCCTGGGCATAAAAGCAGTGAGCCCTGCCAAATAAAATGGCGTCACACTTGGTCATGACTCGAGCCCTTCCCCCCCCCCAAGTTACACCCCAAAATTATCACCCCAAAATTATATCTGGACCCGGGCAGCCTACAAGACTTGGCAGGGAGCCCTTTTGGCCCCCTTTCCTCCCCCAAATTTTTTTTAAACTTTTTTGCCCCTCCAAAAAAACACACAAAAATTAAAAAGAAAACCCAAACCCAAAGGGGATCCGGGGTTTTTTTTTCTTGTATTCCGGGGACATACATAGCCCAAACTTTGGACCCCCTATTTTTTTGGGGGGTCCCCGGCAACTGCCAGTGTCCCCATGGAAAAGATGGGCCCTACTGTAAAAATTGGGTTTTTATATAAAATTGGGGAGCAGTGTTTCTGAATAAAAAAAAGGGGTTTACCAAAATTATTTAAAATTTCCCAAAATGCCAAAAAATGAGAGATAATTTTTAAAGGGTTTTCTTTTTATTTTTCCTGTTTGTAAAAATTTCCATACATTTTAAAGGATTACTTTTTCCTTTTCAAAAAATTTTGGGGGAAACACCCCATATGATGAGGGTAAATTTTTTTGGGAAGCTTCTGAGGTTTTTTTAAGCAACACCCTGGGGTTAATTAGAGACACAGCTGGGGAAATGTTTTTAAATGCCCCAAAAAGGGCCCAAAGTTCCCCTCCGGCATAATTGGGGGGTGAAATTACGCCCCCCAAAAAAGGCCGTGTTTTCGTGAGCCCCCCGCAGGGCGGCAGCCCCCCGGGCCCCCAATAGACAAACATTACTCACCGGCGCGAAAAGGGCGTGAAAATTTGAAAATGTCACTTTAATCTCCCCGTGCGCCGTATTGCACGAGGGGGGAGAGGGGGCCCGAAACCCCATAGTTCTCTTTTAAAACGTGGATTCCCCGAAAATAAACTGGGGCACTTTTCGCCCTTTTTGAGCACAGTACGGCGCTAAAATATGGACCGAAATGCGCCCCATTTTAAAAACCAGGGGTGAAATACCCTTTAAAAACACCTTGTTTCGGGTTTTAAACCCACAGGGAAAAGTCTAGAAAAATCACCAAAGATATCAGGGAAAAGGATTGTGGACTTCACAAGTTTTGATTCATCCTTGGGTAAAATTTTTCCCCCAGATCCCCCGAAGGTGCCTTTTTCCCTTTCTGTACAAACAATTAAACAAAAGTATAAAAAAAGGGGGAAAATGTCCAGCCATCATCCATTTAAAGGAAAAGAAGAAGGTTTTTTTCCCCACAGATGAACTTGCTTTGGTCCAACATGTGGCCAATATCACCCCGGGCCTAAAAGAAAAAGACCTCGTGAAGATTTTCCTGAAAGAAGCGGGTTAAGGGTTGTGCCTTTATAAACAGTAAAATTGAAAAATGTATCAACAGGGCAAGAAAGCCACTTTTCCGGGCCCAGAAGCCTTTTACTCTAAAAGGAACATATAAAACCCCAGTTTAAAATTTTGCAAATACACACAGGAACAAAACCTAAAATTTTTAGACATGTCCTTTTGGGCCCACAAAACTGTTTGGCTTAATGACCATTTTTTAACCATTTGGAAAAAAAGGGGAGAAGCTTGGAACCCCTAAAACACCATCCCAACTGTGAAACAGGGGGGTGGAAACATCAGTTGTGGGGGTTGTTTTGCTGCAGGAGGGACGGGTTTCACCTTCACAAAATAAATGGCATCATGAGGAAAGAAAAATTTAATTGGCAATACTGAACGCTTCCCCAAGACATCACCGGGAAAGTTAAAGTTTGGGCAAAAATTTGGTTTTCCAAAATGGAAAATTTAAACCCAAAGCAAACTCCCAAAACTGGATACAAAGGGGGCTTAAAAGAAAAAACCAATTCAATTTTTTTGGGAGTGGCCATTACAAACCCCTTTATCTCAGTCCAAATTAAAAACTTAGGGGAAAACTAAAAAGGGCCCAAGGTTAGAGCAAGGGACCTACAAAAAAGGCCATTTTACACCAGTTCTGTCAGGAGAAAGGGGCCCAAAAATTTTCCTACCAACATTTTTGGGAAGCTTGTGGAAAAAATTTTCCAAAATGTTTACCCAAGTTTTACATTTTTAAGGGCAATGCCCCCAAATACAAATGAAACGAAATGTAAATTTTTGGGACTTTGCAGAAAGTAAAAAAAAGTCAAAAAAAATTTCTCTCTTTTAACCGTATTTTGGCAAATCTAAAAAATTTTCTGGAAATTTCCAAAATTGACCAAAAACGGGAAATTTTTGGGGGTTTATTTTTCACACAGCGGGGGTTTTTGGACCAAAAATGCACCAAAAACCCGCTAGTAAACGAAACCCAAAACGCAGGGGCGTTTTTGGATCTTTTTGGGATGCAGCGGGGACAAACTCGTATTTTTTAGATTGGGTGTCTGTTTCGTCAAAAGGAGAAATGTAAAAAAAGGAAATCGTCGATAACTCCCTAAAATGCGGGTTGCTATTTTACATTGAAAGCAATGTAAATAACACTGCACATTGTTAGATGTTTGTTTGGGTCTGTTTAGGGTCCAAAACAGGTATTCAAACACACCTCTAAATATGGATCCAACATGCTGTATGAACTTTTCCCTTTTCAGATTTCCCAAAACAGTAGTGCACATTTGTCTTTTTACGTGGGTGTATGAAAAATTTCGGGATTCAACTGTACATACGGGTATTTTTTAGTAAAGTAAAATGACAACAAATTAGAAAACACAGTGGAAAGAGCAAACCTACAGTTGTAATTCTGTGCTATTGTATTTTGTTCAGTCTTTGTATTTTTACCCCTCTTTTAACTTTTACAAAAAAAATTTCCCAAAAAATCCCGGGGGTAACAGGTAGGGGGTTTCCCGCTGGACCACCGCTAGCTTGGTGAAAGCCACGTCGGGGAAACGGAGTCTAAGAAACCCCCCGGGTTTTTTTCACCAGAGCCCCCCGCAAAGGGGGGATGGATTTGGGCGGGGGGGCGTGGGGCAACCAGGTCGTTCCCCCCCGACGTGCCCTTGCTAGCGATGGGGGCCCGGGGGTAGGCGTGGTACAGAACGTAATCCAAAGGGTTTTTAGTCGGGGACAGGCAAAAGGGTCAGGGCAGGGGCAGAGGTTCGTATCAGAGCCCAGGCATACGGTCAGGGCGGGGGCAAACAGGCAAGGTCAGAAACGAAAGAGGGGGACGGTACCCCGGGGCGATCAGAACAACTCCCCAATACTTCAAAACTAACTGGACGCACACCAACAAACGGCAAGGGTTTTGGGGGCCCGTGTACCAAAAATAGGACCAGGCCCAGCAAAAACCAATTACTGGGGCGCGGGCCCTTTTAAACCCCAGCCCAAAAGGCCGCGCGCCGCGGCCTAGGGGGACAAAAGGGGGTCACGGCCGCCCGGGGGCCCGGGAACAGACAGGGCACGTTCACCGGACCCTTTGGTGGTAATTTGCCGGGGGCCCGGGAAACCGGAGATGGGCGCAGGCACCCCGGGCACCCGCGCCGAGAGCCCGGTCAGCGGGGGAATTTGGGCGCGGGAAACCCGGGGCACCCCCCCCCCGGGACCCCTTTCGGGCAAAGGGAGACCGGGGGGCGCAGCGTGCCCCGGCCCCCATGACAAAACCCCCCCCCCCTTAGGCCTCCCCCTCTTTTTTGGAAAACCTAGCAAGGGGGTCGGGGAACGGGTTTTGGCCCGGGTTTTCCTCACGAACGTTTCCCGGAAACCAAAAAAAACCCCCTTCCCAGTCGAAAAGGGAAAAACCCGTTTTCCCCCTCACTGTCTTTTTCCGGGCCAGGACCCCCTTGACCCAAAGTTTGTTATCAGAATGGGCCCCCAGGGAAAGGCGAGACAGATCTATGGGGAAGCAATTCAGCACCACGGGTTTTGAGGGCGAACATGGAAGGATTCGGGATACGCAGAGGGGGAGGCAAGCAGAGTTTGGGTTGGGGACCCCCGGGTTAAAAACGCTCGAAGAAACCCAAAAAAGGGGCCCCCAAATACTTAGGACCCAGCTTGAAAGCGGGGGCACTTTAAAGCGAACGTACTTGGCAGATAGCCAAACCCGTCACCCGGTTTAAAAAAGGCCCGGTCTCCGGAACCTTGGGCCCTTTGGGCTTTGATACATAGGAGGCCCAGAAAGGGCCAAACGTGGCCCCGCCAAGAGACTTGAGTCCCCGTACTTGGGCATCCACGGCGGGAACGTCACACAAGTAGGCAGAGGGAGAGGGGGGGGCGGGGATTTACCCCAAAGGGGAAAAAAAAAGGGGGGAAAGGCTCCTTTGGATCAGAGCCCCAAAAGGTTTGTATGAAAAATCCGCCCAGGGGAGGAGGTCCACCATTATCCGGGCGGGCGGAAACAAAATGTCGTAGGAAGGTCCCCCTCCCTTGGGTTGACCCTCTCACCTGCCCTTTGGTTTGAGGGTGATGGGCCCGACGAGAAGTCCACTAAACCCCTTTTTTTTGAGTACACAGAGCCCCCCAAAAAATTTTAGACACAAACTGGACCCCCCCAAAAAAAAAACGTTTTTTGTAACAGACCCATGTAGACGAAAGACGTGCTGGAAAAAGTTTTGGGCCAATAAATGGGCGGGGGGGAAACCCGGGGAGAGGGACCAAAAAGGGCCCTTTTAAGAACCTATCGGTCACCCACCCCCAAATGACTGTAATTTCCCATGAGGGCCGGGGGGTCGGTAAAGAATTTCCAAGGGGATATGGGGCCAAGGACTTTCAGGCACTGGGAGGGTAGTGTAGACCCGCGGGTCTGAGGCAAAAGGGGCCCTTTTTACAGCCCAAGGGGGTTCAGGCCAGACATAATCTCTAACATCATAGCCAGGGGGGGCCACCAGTAATAGCGAGAGAAATTTAAACCCCAAGACCTTTTGCACTCCAGGGTGGGCCCGCAGTAAAAGGGAAGAGTTCCCCCCTTTTGAATACAGGCCCCATTGGCCCGGGGGGGCATAAAATCTTTTTCCCGGGGGTGGGGGTTTTTGCTCCACGGGGGGTTTTCCGTGAAGCCGTTTTTGGGGAAAATTTTTTAAGCTTCAAAGGTGCTTCAGTGCCCCCCAAAATGTCAGAGATCGGGGAAAAGGGGATCCCCCCCTGACGTTTTTTTCTTTAGCTGGCCGAAAGTGAAGGAAAAAAGTCCCAAAACGGCGAAGAAGAAAGGGGCCACCTTGCTTTACGAGGATTTAGACTTGACCCAAATTTAAGATAGAGGAAAGGTTTTTTTTGGGTCCTTTTGAAAATTTCAAGGGGTTTTCGAGCCCCCTCCAACAAGTGCCGCCATTCTTCTAGGCCCCAATTTTTTTGAAAAAAAAGTTTCACGATCTCCAATAGAAAATTTCGCTCCCGGCCCGGGGTGAAGGGTTTTTGAGAAGAATCCCAAGTACGCAGTTTTCCGGACAGACTTTTTTCAAGAGGAAAAGCTCCGGCACCTACAGAAAGGCCCTCCACCTCCAAACAAACGGACGCAGTGGGTCCGGGGGAGATACACGGGGGGCCAAGCAAATGTGGACTTGAGATGGGAAAAGGCTTTTTGAGCCTTTGGGGGGCCAGGATTTGGGGTTTTGGGGGGTTTTTTTTTTCGTCAGTGCCCCCCGGGGCCACAGCGGGAGAAGTGCCAGTTGGGAAATTTTCGTAAATATTTTGCAAACCTAAAAAACGTTTTGGGTAGCCCGAAGAAACCCCCGGGCGAGGCCACTGTAAACTGCAGACGTTTTAAAAAGGGGCCATCGGATCCTTGATCCGAGACAAAAACCCCCAGGAATGGCAACGAAGTGCGCTCAAAAAGGCATTTTCTCTAATTTGGGGTTTCAACTGGGGGGTCTCGGGGACGTTTGAGCACCAGCGGACGTGATGGCGGGGACTTTGGGGCCCGAGAGAAGATCAGGATTTCACCAAGTAAACGATGAACACAGACATAGAGGGGGGTCGCGGAAAATCTCGTTGACGAAGTTCTGGAAAAATGGCCGGAGCGTTGAAAGGCCAAAGGGCCCGACCCAAAATTTTAAGTGGCCAACAAAGGGGGTTAAAGCTGTTTTTTCCATTTGTTCGCCTTCCCCCCAATACGAAAACAGATTGTAAGCAACCCCGAAGGGCCAATTTAGAGAAAATTTTTGCGCCACGTAGGCGGTCAAATTTCTCGAAACAAAGGCAGGGGAACGATTCTTTTATGGTTATCTTTTTTAGACCACGATAATCCCATACAGGGGCCCAGAGTTTCCATCTTTCTTTTTTTGAAAAAAGAAGAAACCGGCTCCCGCAGGTGAGGATGACTTTGCGTATAAAGCCCTTGCGGAGATTCCTCTTTAAAAAAAAACTCCGACATCCCCCTTTGTCTCCGGGACCGAAAGAGGTAAACCTGCCCGGGAGGCGAGTTTCCGGGGTTTCAATCGATAGGGGAGTCCCAAGGGCCGGGGGCGGGGCAAAAGTTTTTTTGGCTTTTCCCTTTTCGGAGAAGAAAGTCGGGAAAAGGGCCTGGGAAAGGGGCAGCAACCGGCAGAGATTTTTGAAGGTTTTGCAGGGAAACAACCGCAAGCAGGGCGAAATGGCCACCCCGGGACGTGAGTGACATGGGGGGGGGCCCCCAAAGAAGGATCTCGCCTTGTTTTTAGTCTAGGGCGGAGGGATGCTCTTGCAAAACCCCGGGAAAAACCCAAAGGGCTCAGAAGAGGGAAATGGGGAGCACGAGGAGTTTTTATCCTTTTCCCGGTGTAGCGCGGGAAAACTTCAGGTGAGGGGGCAGTGGGAGAACCGAATGGCCCTCCTTGAGGCATTCCCACTGACAGAGGAGACAAACATGGGTTTTTCTGCAGAGGGGTCACTGGAAGCCGGGGAAATTAGACCCATTTCATGGCTAATAAAGTTACCAGCGGGGCCCGAGTCCAGGGAAGGGGGGTGGCCTTAAAGGTACTGTCAGGGGAAGTTTTCCCCAACGTACCGGAATGGAAAACGGGAGAGGCCCCACTGACCCCTAGGGGAAGGGCCCCCCGCGACCCCAGGGGCAGAGGTTTTCCCCAAAGCACCGGACAGCCCCCAAAGAAGTGGCCGGGGTGGTCGATAGGGCTCCGGTTTGGGGACGGAGCTCTTTTTTTCTCCGCCAAGTAATGTGATCCCAAATGGGCCCGCCGAATCAATTCGTTTAGAAGGGATGGCAGGATCCCCGGGGCCGCGAGCTTATCTTTAACGCGTCCCGAGAGGCCTTGCCCCGAAAGTCCCCCACCCGAGCCCGTTGTTCCAGTCGAGTTCTGAAGCTAGCGTACGGAAAATGCAAAAGAGTACTGTCCCACCCCTAAATCACCCTGAAAAAGGCAAGCAAAGCAGCAGCCGCGGGCGAGGGCGGGCCAAAGGGTTTCCCGAAGACAGTGCGGGGAAACCCTGGAGGAAACCTTGCAGATTAGCCGGGGAGTGGAAACCCCCCGATCCCATACGGGGGTGGGGCCCCGGCCCAAACTTTGCCAGTTTTTGAGGCTAATAAAGAAGGCCCCCTTTTGCCCGCCAGTGGGAAAATTGGGTGTCCAAGCATCCCCAATGTGGGGTTGGGGCCTTGACAAGGGAACCCCGCACTTCCCTTTGGGTCTCCATAAAAGGGGAGGGGAGGGGGGAGATGCAGAGAAGGTTTCCCCGGGGAAAATTTGCAGGGGGAACAGGGGCAGGGGAGAGGGAGCAGTCGCCGAAGGCGGAAAAAGGGCTGCAAGATTCCCGCATCAAGGCCCCCGAGGTGGTCGACCGCTGACTCCGCTGGGCGACAGCCTTTTGCAACGCCCCGGAGTTTCAAAGGGAGAGGTACCCTGGCGGAAACCATGCCTTTCGTTTCTGTAACAGGTATTGGGGGATTCCCCTGGACCACCGCTAGCGTTTTTTGTAAGCACGTCCCGGGAACGGAAATTTTAAGTAGCCCCCCGGTTTTCACCAGACCCGCCGCAAAGCGGGGTGGACTTGCTGCGGCGTGAGGCTTTCCAGGTCGTTACCCCCCCGACGTGACCCTTTCTGCATGGCGGCCGGGGGAGTGGGGTTTGGTTTCAGAATCGTAATCCGAAGGCTAGTCGGGGACAGGCCGAAGGTCAGGGCAGGGGGCAGAGGTTTTGTGGTTCCCGAGACAGGGAGGGGGCGGGGGCAAAGGGGGGGCGGGAAACAGGCAAGGTCAGGAACGTAAGCAAACGGGGCTGGGACACGGGGATTTAGAACAGACCTCAATACTCCAAACCCAACGGACGCACACCAAAGAACCCGGCAAGGTTTTGTTGGGGGGGGTTTCCCTTAAAAAGGAAACCCGCGCCAGCAAAAACCAATTAAATGGGGGCCTGGCCCTTTAAATCCAGACCAACCGTCGCCGCCGCGCCTAGGGACACGGGGACGGCCCCGGCGGCCCCCAAAAAGACAGGGGGAGCGTTCACCTAGCGGGCTGGGAATCCGCGCCCGGGCACAGGGAGATGGGGGCGGGCAGCCGGGCAACCCCCCCCGAGAGCCCGGGCCAAACCCGGGAGAAAGGCGCGGGCAGCCGCGCCACCCGGCCAGGAGCCCTGGGAAAGGGGAAAAGGGGGAAACCCCGTGGGGGCGGTGCCCCCGGCCCCAAAGACAACCGGGAAATTAAACACAAAAACTACCTACCACAAAAATAATTCCAAATAAAACTTTACCTTTATTACTATTACCCATAAAAAGCGTATATACTCCAAACATAGACACATTAACTCTTATATTTTACAATAATATCCTTAGCGGAGAACCCGCCCCGAAAAGAGCGACCCCACACTTCTAATCCTACCTACCCTAAGCCTAGGAATAAACAGGAATATATATATTATTTCAGTTTTATTTTGTGATATAGCTCTGTTAACTATTCTCTAAAAAAAGGTTTCCTACCTGAATATGAGTCTGGGAAAGACAGATAGCAGATGCTAGTTTTCTGAAACACACAAGATAATGGTATTTGGTAAAACATGCCAAACAAGCCTCACAGGACATGAGTACATCTACTGAATCTACATAATTACATTGAATATGACAGTCTTATGACTCCTATTCATTCTAATAAGAACAATGCAGCAGGCCTCCTTTACCAAAGAAGACAATTATTTATTTGTGACTTTGTGATCTTAGTTCTATATGTGAATTATTTCTTTTAAGTATTTATTTTTCTCTTGAATACTATTATAATTTATGTTTGTATAAAGACATGATCAGATTTACCTTACGTATAGCAAGTGATCACTATAGACAACCTCATCTCCTCCAGAGGACATTTGTTTTCTAAAATTTAAGAGGAGGTGGCGATACCTGACGTCATATAATCTTGGACAGACTTTAATCGGGGGAATTACGCTTTTCTATATGTTATGTCTTTACATTGTTTATTTCATTGTTGTTACTTAACTCAATAAAAAGAATTTGAAAAAAAAAATGGAAGTCAATCCTGTACCGTTTTTTAGGACTATAAGATGCACTTTTTTTCTCCCAAATTCGGGAGGAAAATGAGGGTGTGTCTTGTAGTCCGAATGTCCTCTCTCGGGCCAGCAGGAGGGTGAAGAGGAGTGATGATGTGGGAAGCATGCGGCTGATCAGTACAGCCGGCGGCCGCCACTGACAGAAGGGATAAAACCAGCTCCATTCCTGCTGTTAACATTTTAGACACTGCAGCAATCGCAGCATCTAACTGAATGCGAACCGCTCCTCCATCCGATCACAGGAATTGGTTGCCATGGCAGCAGGGAGCCTAATACTGGCTTCTGCAGTTGTCATGTATGTACACCTGTTACACCCTTTAAAAATCTTAAAATTGAAATCACTCCACTTTTGTCATTTTACAAATAAAAAAATTAAAAGTTACACATAATTGGTATCGCCACGTCTGTAAAAGTCCGATCTATTAAACTATAACATCATTTATCCCGTACGCTGTACAACATAGAAGAAAATAAATTCTAAACGCCAAAATTGTGAGTTTTTTGATCATTTCATATCCCCAAAAAAATGGAATCAAAAGTGATCAAAAAGTCTCATGGTACTTATAAATCTACATTTCAGACCAGACTTCTTTTTTTCCTATTTTCCTCCTCCAAAACCTAGTTTTGTCTTATGGTCCGATGCGTCTTATAGTCCGAAAAATACGGTAAAAAGATATTCCCATAATAAACATAGCTGATCTATACTAAATTTTTGATTGCTGGAGCTCCCACCACTATGACTGATCACTAGAACCCAATTACTCCTCACTATTTTTTTAGTGATAGGTTGTTTGAATACAGCAGTGGTAGAGCATACTCATCACTGCTCGATGCAAAGGGTATAGATTTGAGAAGTATGACTAAAAACAACACTAGGCTATCTCTGTCAGTCTTATAGACTTTGAATGAAGTGGTGCACATCTTAGACCACTGCTCCATATAAACATCTCCCCACTGTGATAATGCGGTAAGGAAAGATGGTTGAAATGGGATTCTTGTTCCTGTGAGGGTCCCAGCAGTGGCACCCCTTGCAATGAGATATTTATCACCTATCCTGTGAATGTTGATTGTGGGAATACCCCTTTAATTGATTACAACATAAGAATATATTATAAAAATTATATTAAAGGGGTTCCAACCCGGGTTTTGGGGAATTCAGTTTTTGGTCCCTCTACAACACTGATCAAATGTTTTCACTGGCTCTTAATGAAGCATTTCACTTCACCAAAATATTTTTGTATAATACATGTTAGGGCTTGTTCACATGACGTTTTCACTCCGTGTTAACTCCGATTTTTAGGTCCATCTCTGGGACCGACAGGACAGACCCAGAGACGGATCTAAACAATTAGCAGTGAGATTATCACTGCGGGCTATGAGGAACACGCAGCGGCGTTCACATGAGAGGTCGCCGCTGCGTGTTCCCCTCCTGCGGTCTTTGAAAGAACTGACATGCAATTCTTTCAAAGACGGAGGCCAACAGGGAGGAGGGAAACACGCAGCGGCGACCTCTCATGTGAACGCCGCTGGGTTCCTCATAGCCCGCAGTGATAATCTCACTGCAAAATGTTTAGATTTCCCTCTCTGGGTTCTTCCTGTCGGTCCCCCGAGAGGATCTAAAAAGCGTTTTTTTAAAAAACAAAGGGTTTTTTTTTTTTTCCCCCCCCAAAAAAGTCCTAGCCCAAAAATTTTTTTATTTTTTTTTTTTTTTTTTTTTTTTTAAAAAGTGGTGACCTAATCCCTTTTATAAATTTTTAGATTTGGGGTTTAAAAAAAAAAAAAAAAAAAAAAAAAAAAAAAAAAAAAAAAAAAAAAAAAAAAAAAAAAAAAAAAAAAAAAAAAAAAAAAAAAAAAAAAAAAAAAAAAAAAAAAAAAAAAAAAAAAAAAAAAAAAAAAAAAAAAAAAAAAAAAAAAAAAAAAAAAAAAAAAAAATTTAAAAATTTTTTTATAAACATACTCATTTGTCAGAAAAGGGGGTTATAAAAATGAGGAAGTTTATAACAACAGGATCTATTTCTTCTTAAGAGACAAATTTGGTGCATCATAACCACGTTCCTTTTTTAAAATTCCCACTTTATTGGGTAAGGAAAGAGGTTTTTTCTTTCCTTTAGGGCCCCGTTCACCCCCTGGTTTTATCACCCTGTGAAATTTGAGGGATTCGTCACAAAATTTAATAAGGGGGGTTCCCGGCGGGGAACGGGGGCCCAGCACCCGCCGGCCTAGAAAGCATTTACTTCACCTTTTTGTAAATAATGTGGGGTTTTTCACATACCCCCCATGTAACCCGAGCGGGGAGGAGCGACGGAATCCCCCGTTTCTATGAGAACGGTGGATTACCGTAATTACTGAGACGGATTGGCGCCGTACTGCAGCACAAATACGGCACGCAGTACGGCGCCAATCCGCGCCGAAATAAGCCGTTTGAACACGGCCTTACTCTAGGTTCACACCGCTTATTTGCAGGGCGTAATTACGCCCCGCAATTACGCCGTGTGGACGGGGGCGGGGCGGAAGCGGGGGAGCAGCACCTTGCCGGCCTATAGACATTCATTACCAGCGGCACGTATACGCCGCTAGTAATTCACATGTCACTTATCTCCCCCTCGGGGGATTCCCGAGCGGGAGAGGAGACGTAATTCCCCTAGTTTCTATGAGAACTGTGGATTACCGTAATGACAGGGACGTATTCCAGCAGTAATTTGCGCACTCCGGCGCGTAATTACGGACTGAAATACGTCCCATTTTAAGCCATGTGAACATAGCCTTACTCTAAAAAAAAAGAGGGTCTTGAGCAGGTGATCTGTGTGTTATAAACAAGTTATACATAAGTTCTATGCCAAGCTGCCATTGCAAAATAACACAATACACATCTTAGATGCTGCAGAACTGGAAAATATATAGAGGGTGTTTCGTATCCATTTTAAAACACAGAAGGCCTGCTGTCTCATTCTTATTCTTGCAATACTCCTATCATTGTTACTAGGCATCACAATAAATACTTTATGTACCTGAAATTAAAGGGGTATCCAAATATAAAAAAAAAAACCCTAAGTATATTAAATAGCAAAAAAAAGAAAAGGTACTCACCTTTGTACTCACTTCTGCTTCAGGGTTGAGGCTCCAGCGATGTCTCCAGTTTTTGTTCACATCCGCTCCTTTCTAATGGCATGCAACCACTGCAGCTAATGAGTGGCCTCAGTGGTTTCTGTGTCCTTCCACCAACATCACGCGTCGTTCACGTCCTAAGTGGTGAACTCAAAGAAAAGGCACAGTTCCCCTTGAGACCATAGACTGGCTGCAGCAGTTGCGTGCCTCTCGGAACGACCGGGGGTAAAAAAAAAATCCTGGAGATATTGCCAGCGCTGTGAGTACTAATATGAGTAGGTTTGGGGTTTTTTTGGTTTTAGTCGGACAACCCCTTTAAATAAAATCTATTGCCGTTGGTTCGGCCACGTGGAAATGTAAAACGGGGTGGATTTTTTGAAAAAAATCCGCCCAGTTTTTTTTATCGCCCTTTCCCAAGGGGGGAGTTTTGTTGCGTTTTTGCGGTTTTTCCCTGTCCTTCTTAACCACTGACAAAACCAGGCGGAAGATTGTGCATGTTTCGAATTTTTCAGAACGCCGGCAGTGTAAAAATCCTTCCAACTGAAAAACCCTGTTGTGAGGACTTGGGGCAATGGCCTCGTTACACGGCTTATTTTGCCAGGTTGGCGCCTACTGGCGCCGGATTTGCGTGCATACGGGGCCAACCGTCGGAGTCATTAGGTAATCCACTGCTCCATTTTGAAAAGTGGAATCCGTCGCTCCTCCGTCGGCGAATCCCCCCGCGGGGGGGGAAAATGAAATGCACATTATTTCGGGCCCGGGGCGTGCCGTTTAAAAAAAAGCATTGTTTTGGGGGCCCGGGGGCGGGACCCCCGCCCGCTCGGCCCCCCCCCCCCCCCCTCCCGCCCCTTATTCCGGCGGATTTGGTGATTTTAATCGGCTCACAAATCCGTCGGAATAACCCCTGTAACACGGCCCCCTATGTCTACACGATTTTTCGTTTTTTTAAAAAAAGTGGAAAAATAAAAATAACCTCTCCCCTGACTCTAATGGTAAAACCGTCTGTGCTACACTGAGCTTTTTTCTGTCGTTTTTTTTTACTGGGCGTATTTTTTCAAAATGTTCTAAAAAAAAAGCCAGAGCGGGAGAAATTTACTAAGGGTTATGTAAAGGCCGCGGATCTTTTTGGCGCAATTTGCCACAATTTTTTCAATGAAAACCCCCCCCGGAGACCCCCAAGTCCCACCTAAGGGGGTTAAAAAAGTTAAAACCCCGATCAAATTTTCATACAAGTGTCCCATGTGTCCTTTTTTGCACCTTTTGTTAATAAAAGTTGCTTTGGCCCCTAACATTTTTGCGCCATTCATATTTTTTCGCTAAAAATAAGTTTTTTTATGGGTTTTTTGGGGTCAAATCCCTTTTTTGGGGATTTTTGGTGCTAAAAAACCCTTTTTAAAATATTTTGGCGCTGATAAAGTTATCTCGCTTCTGGCGCTAAAAATACGTTTTTTTTTATGGATTTTGGCGGCAGAATCCTTTTTTTACGGTTTTTGGCACTAAAATCCTTTACTGAACCTATTTTGGCGCCAATAAAGTTATCTCACTTCTGACGCCAAAAATAAGTTTTTTTACAGATTTAGGCGCCAGAATCCGTTTTTTTACGGATTTGGGCGCTAAGATCAATATCTTTAAAAATTTTGGTGCTAGTAAAGTGATCTCGCTTCTGACACTAAAAATAGTTTTTTTTATAGAATTTGGCGCAATAATGCGTTTTTTTTATTTTGCCGCTAAAATCCTTTTCTTTACAGATTTTGACACTAATACAGGTATCTTGCTATATGGAAAGATAATGTGGGTTTTTGTGGATTTTGGTGCAAGAATCTTGTGCAAAATTTAATTAAGTAGTAGCACGCAGCAGCACACAAAGGACAATGTGCTCAAAATGGCTACAGTGATCTAAAGGAAGTGACTACTTAACATGTTAACTCCGCCTGTAGGGTGTAGTTTATATCCAATGGCTTAATGTGTGCATACATTAAAAAGCAGAGCAAAGACGCTCCAAAAAAACGCTTAAAAAAACGCTCCAAAAAACGGAAAATGCTCCAAAAAACGGACGTTTTTTCAGCTGCTTTTGACAAAAAACTCAGTTTCATGAACGTTTTTAGTAATTCGTTTTCAGGTCGTTTTTTGTCCACTGCAGTGTAGACATAGACTTAACCTTTTCAGCCACTTCACGTCAGGCTAAAGATCTGGACTGTATTCGGATTTCATACAATCACTAACTAGAATTCCAAAAAACAACTGAATCAGAGAACTTTACCTTATCTCATATATTTCCAGTTCTGAAAGCCTGTAAATATATCGGTCTTTGTATTGTGAAGGGGTAGTCCGGTTATTTCTTTTATTAAGATACTGCTGCTCTTTTAAAATAAAGAAACTTAGGCCATGTCCACACAATGACTATTTCCAGTGAGAATCGAAATACTCATCTACAACTGAAAGTAAAAAATTCCCACTGACCTTAATAGAAAATACGCGTTTTATAGTTCATATGTGGATTTTTGGTGGTCGATTTTTAAAAAAAAAAAAACTTAGAACATGTTCTTTATTTGGTCCTATTCCATGTGGAAAATGTGTGGAAATTTACTATAGATGGCCATGAGAATGGCTGAAAATCTCGTGTAAAACGCGCCCAAAACATTTGTATGTGTTTTTTAAAGCTATATAGAAATTAATGGGACTTCGTTCTGACGGTAAACCCAGAGTATAAACTAAGTATGTGAAATACTCATTTAAAATGAGTTGGATAACGCTGTTTTCAACGATAGAATCCGCCAAGTCAATTTTATGTGTTGTGTGACCGTATCCTCAACTCTCCCCTCTCCTTGGATCCAGCACTATACCGTCACCACTCTTCACCGCTCTTCTGTTTACTCATTGCTTCTTCCAAACGGGACATTAAAGGGGTTGTCTCACTATAAGGATTGCTTTTTACGTTAAAGATCTTGCAAAAACAAGTCACTTTGCAATATATGTCCATTAAGGCAATGTTCACACGGCTTATTGCCGACGTAACTGCGGTCACGGATTTCGCCCCGCAATTACGCCGGCTGCCGTGCAGCGGAGGCGGTGGGCCGGCAGCTCGCCGGCCCCATAGATATTCATGATTCACGGCATGTACACGCCATAAATAATGAACATGTCACTTTCTCCCCGCTCGGCGTATTCGCTGATCGGGGAGAGGAGACGTAATCCACAGTTCTCATAGAGAACTATGGATTACCGTAATGACTGAGACTGATTTCAGCCGCATTGGAGCGCAAATACGGCGCTCAATACGGCTGAAATCAGTCCCAAAATAAACCGTGTGAACAAGCCCTAACAGTGTCCGACCTATTCTGAGAAATCCCCTCTTGTATGGGCTGCATCAGCTCCTCAGGTCGCTATAGCCACAGACCTGATCATTGTCTCCTGATTGGCTGCCAGCACTGGTTGCTATGGCTACAGACCTGGCTTCTAATGCAGCCTAGTAGTAGCCAGTAAACACGCCCCTGAATTCAAAGTGAAACCAAGAAAACAGGACTGAGGTAGGATGAATCAATGTAGTGAGACAACCCCTTTAATGTTACAGCCAATCAGAGGCTACCACAGTGGTGTCAAATTTGGAAAAAGGCCTTACTCCCAAATATTGACATTGGCCAAAATTACGTGAGGGCTACAGTCAATCAGTGGCTGCAAGGATGACGCCCTGTGCGCAGAGGGAGAGCAGAGCCTCGCTGGCTCCAAGGTGACAGGAGAGGTGAGGATATTTTTGTATTTTAATGGGGCAGCAGTAGCCTAATAAAAATTAAAAACAAAAAAAAACAAAAACTTTAATAAATTGTGGATTATGGCCCCAATACAATTTGTATTTCAGTGCAAATTCCTCCCTTTTGCAGAATCCAATATGATTGGAGTCCCCACAACCCTGTTCACATGCTCGGAAGATTTTGGCGTGGATTTTGTCAGAAGGGTTAATCTGCTGCACAAACACAGCACATTGCCTCAGAAATCAAACTGTCAGCCTCAGGGCTGAAACACACAACAGATTTGAAGTCCTCCATGTGAACAGAGCCAAGACTGCTGAGATGTGCGGGCGCTATGTATGATTCTGGTAAGGAGGGCTCACACTTACCTCTTTTTCTGTGATCTGGATGTTGTGGGGATACACCAGCTGGAAATAGAGAAAGATTCCAGGTAAGTCATCAGTCCTCCCATATGTGTGGAAGCCTGGCTGGTACTTGTAGTCCCCCAGCAGCTGGGATGTCACAGCTATTGCTGACTGTAAGGATGCTCCCCCCTCCCACACATCAGGGTCTCCATCTGATCTGCCTCTGACCCCCCAGGACCTGCTGACCCCGATTACTGCCCAAGCCATAGCGGAGTACAGCCCCCGCTGCACACGACGTTACCTCCATGGCCTGGCCCAGCTCCAGATCGAAAGTCACAACGCACACCCCATCCAGCCAGGCCGAGAAGCATTCCCAGGGCGGGCGGCTTCCCTTCGGACTCTGGGGTCCATCCATGGTGTCGGGGTGCGCCCCCTCTACAGCCCACTCAGCGCCCAGCATCTTCTTGTGTTACCATAGAGACCCACCCTGCTCCTGACGACGAGATGATCACTGCCAGGGGGCGGCGGCAATGCGAGCACACTGCTAGCTCTCTATAGGCGCAGATTCAGTGTCGGGATAGTATGGCTCTATCGCGATGACATGCTGCATTATCCAGTGCCTGCTCAGGACAGGCCCACATAGAAGGCGCCCCATGTACTGTGCTATAATACAGAGAGGACACCATAGTGTCGGGATAGTATGGCTCTATCGCGATGACATGCTGCATTATCCAGTGCCTGCTCAGGACAGGCCCACATAGAAGGCGCCCCATGTACTGTGCTATAATACAGAGAGGACATCATAGTGTCGGGATAGTATGGCTCTATCGCGATGACATGCTGCATTATCTAGTGCCTGCTCAGGACAGGCCCACATAGAAGGCGCCCCATGTACTGTGCTATAATACAGAGAGGACACCATAGTGTCGGGATAGTATGGCTCTATCGCAATGACATGCTGCATTATCCAGTGCCTGCTCAGGACAGACCCACATAGAAGGCGCCCCATGTACTGTGCTATAATACAGAGAGGACACCATAGTGTCGGGATAGTATGGCTCTATCGCAATGACATGCTGCATTATCCAGTGCCTGCTCAGGACAGGCCCACATAGAAGGCGCCCCATGTACTGTGCTATAATACAGAGAGGACACCATAGTGTCGGGATAGTATGGCTCTATCGCGATGACATGCTGCATTATCCAGTGCCTGCTCAGGACAGGCCCACATAGAAGGCGCCCCATGTACTGTGCTATAATACAGAGAGGACACCATACGACCTGACTCACAACCAGACTGTAATACACGGTAGTACTTTTATGACCAGCTGATGACCATGTGCATAACCAGTGCCTGCTCGGGACAGGCCCACAAAAAGGCGCCCCAGTACTGTCTATAATACAGAGGACACAAAGTGCCCCAAGTATTTTTTTTTCGCGATAATCCATAAACTGCCATATGCAGCAGGGAGTGACTCTATAAGGTCCTGGTGGTAGCCACAGGGATCTGGAGCCAGGCTGACTGCATCCCACAGCTGCTGGAGGGATTTGTAGAGAGAATTTGTGACTGATGTGGGGGGTCAAGTCTGGAGACACAGGCGGCCAGGATGGTACTTGGAAGTTTGTTCACACAGCTTATTTTTACGCTTAATTGCGTGCGCGTTTTGTGCTTTATACGCCGCAATAACGGTAATTTATAGCTCTCAATGTCACTTCTCTCCCCAGGCGTACGAAACAATCGTATTTTATGCCCGGGGAGAGAAGTGACATGTCAATTGTTTGTGGCGCTTATGCGCTACTGACAATCCATTTCAATGGGGCCGGCCGGGGGCTGCCACTCCCCCCCGTGCTTTGGAAGTACGTGCTTCAAAAACACTGGGCATATTGCGGCGCGTACTGTACGTAATAAGCTGTGTGAACATACCCTTAGGGGGCATTCACACAGCACAGGACAAATACCGGTCGGTTTATCCATAGACATGTTCATGTTCTGTCCGAAAACCGGACAGAAGAATGAACACGTTCTATGTTTTTCGGTCTGCCGGTGGTCTGAAAAACCGCCGGGAGGAAAACTCGTGCAGTGGGGACTGCTGCACAGGTTTTCCATAGCGGTCCATTGAAAAGTTTGCGGACGGTTTTTCAGACGGTTTTCAAAACCGAAAACCTTCCAAAAAACTCAGAACATGCACATTCTTCTGCCCTGGTTTTAGGGTGGCAGATGTACTGTTCAGTGGTTAAGGGGGACGACTAAATCCACAAACTGCGGACAGAGTCGTCTCCCAAAATCATCCAAAAGATGATAAAATACCAGCCAGATTCTTTAACTCCTTAATGTCCTCCCACCGACTTTTGATGTCGGCTGGTGTGGGTCGTTTGCAGCGACGTCATTAGACTTCGCCGCAAACACGGGAGTTTGCGGAACCCGGGCGCCGCAGCTGCGCTGGGATCGGAGCTGTACTACACAGCCCCGATCCCAGAGCATCCCCTGCAAGCACCGGGCAGCGGCGGAAACCTCCGCACCCCGTGCTTTAACCCTTTGATTGCGGCGGTGTGTTACCGCAGCACAATCAAAGGGTTTCCCTTGCTCTGTCGGGTGATCGGAACACCCGGTGACCCGACAGAGCCCGGAGAACGGCTGCACAGTAAGCCCTGGGGACCTAGAGTGGCCCCAGAGCTGTCTGTGTACTAAGCCAGTGACTAGGACACACTGTGTAGTGTGCTGATCACTGCCTGTGTCAAAGTGACACAGATTAGAATGTATTAGCATGTATGAATATGCTAATACATTACTAATTGTTAAAAAAAAAAATTGTAACACAGTTCTCCCTTCATGGGATTTAAAAAAAAAAAAGTAAAAAAAAAAAAGTGTAAAAAAATGAATAAAAAAAAATAAAATAAAAATAAATAATTAATAAAAAATAATTGTGCATACATAACACACACACAAAAAACCCTACACATATTAGGTATCCACACGACCGTAATATCCTGTAGAATTAATCTAACAAGTTATTAAGTGTGAAATGTGAATGCTGTAAAAAACCAAAAAATAAAAAAATTCTGCAGTTATTTATAAGTGAACTTAAACTATTTCTCCATAAAGTACAACTTGTCTAGAATAAAACTAGGCCTCATACAACCGAGTAATTGAAAAAAATAAAAAAGTTACAACTGTTGAAATGCAAGGAGGCAAAAACGAAAAAAATGTTCTACTTTTCAGGTGTTCGGCTTAAGGCCTCGTTCACACGGCTTATTTCGGCGCGGATTGACACCGTACTGCGCGCCAGATTTGCGCTGCAGTACGGTGTCAATCCGCGCCGTAATTACGGTAATCCACTGCTCTAATAGAGAACAGTGGATTCCGTCGCTCCTCCCCGCTCGGCGAATCCGCCGGGCGGGGAGAAAGTGACATGCACATTATTTACGGCGTGAATAAGCCGTGTGAACGGGGCCTAAGGGGTTAAACAGAATCCAAGCGGCATTTTACCACTGCCATGTGGCCATGTCCTTAATCATACTATTTCAACCAATGTCGGACATTAGTAGCCATTACCTTGCTGGAAGATCCTATCTTCCCCCAGAAAAGACAATTAGCACATATGGATGTACGTGATCTACAAGGAGGGATCCATACCTGAATCGGTTGATAGCACCTTTCACATGGATGTTTGGCCTAGAGAATGCCACAAAAACATCCCCCAGACTATGATGCTACCACCACCAGATTGTGTTCTTCCAACAATGGTTGCAAGGCCATCCATCTGATGAAGCACAAGACGTGACTCATTGGAGAAAGCAATGCTTTGGCAATCAGCAGGAGTCCAATTTCAGTACTTCTGAAACCTGAAGCCTTTTCTGCCCATGCACCTTTGTTAGCAGAGGTGAAATGCCCATCTGTCTGCTTCAGAGCCCCATATGCAGGCGAGTTTACTGAAATGTTGTTTTAGACACATCTGGTAGCCCTCCGCTTCATTTTGGCAGTAAGCTTTTCCATGGTAAGTCCACACAGCTTTGTAGTCAACCTTCACCTCTTAGGCTATGTTCACACGGCTTAACTGCGGGACGTAATTGCGCCCCGCAATTACGCCGTGTGGCCGGGGGCGGGAGCGGGGGAGGGAGCAGGGGGCTGGCACCTCGCCGGCCCATAGACTTGCATTACCAGCGGCGCATATACGCCGCTGGTAATTCACATGTCACTTATCTCCCCGCCCGGCGGATTCGCCGAGCAGGGAGAGGAGACGTAATCCATAGTTCTCTATGAGAACTGTGAATTACCGTAATGACTGGGCCGTTTTCAGCCCGTAATTTGTGCACTTCGTCAAGTAATTATGGACCGAAATACGGCCCATTTTAAGCCGTGTGAACATGGCCTTATATCCAGGGCCACTGTTATGACAGTTACTGCCCCCTTGTTTCACAGGAATGGTAGAAAAATCAGACCACAAGCCTGTTCTTCATACCATATAGGCTAACTCAACTCTATGTGCATACAACTGAAATAAACGGCGGGGCAGAGAGAGCTGTTTGTCACTGTGTACACGCCGCGATGAACTGACATCATCGCGCCGCCTGCGCTACCTCCTGTTCTCATCCCCAAGCCTAAAACACCTGGTTTGGTGCCTAGAGCAGGCAGGCAAGACAGGGGAGTGTGAAGAGGTATTATTATTTTTTCATTTACAATAGGGTGAATATACAGCTATCTACATACTGGGGGGCCTACATAGCAGCTATGTCATAGCTACCTATACACTGGGGGTCCCCTATATAATTACCTACCTACTCCAGGGCTCCCATATAGCTACTTACCTGTTGGGGTACCCTACATACTTACCTACATATTTGGAGGGCCCTATATATCTACATACTGGGGGGTTCAATATATGTACCTACTGGGGGCTCTATATAACTACGTACCAGGGGCCCCTAAATACCTACTTACATACTGGGGTCCCCTATATACATACCTACCTACTGGGGGCCCTATATATCTATCTACTGTGGGGGATTCTATATACCTACCTACTGTGGGGGTCTCTGTATGCCTACCTACCTTCTGGGGGCCCTATATAACTACATATTGGGGGCGCTATATATCTACTTACCTACTGGGGGTGCTATATACCAATATACCTAATAGGCGCCATATATACCTATCTAAAAGAGGAGGCCCTATATGCCTACCTACCGAGAGTCTTATATAACTACCTTCTTACTGGGGGGATATATAACAACCTATCGAGGAGACCTATATACATAGCTACCAGGGGCGCTACCTACCAAGGCACCAAAGGGATAATTATTACCATTTGGAGCACTATAAATGGAGAGGTTTTTTTTTTTCAAATTCAAAAAGGCTTTTATTAAAGAGTAACATGAGGAGATAAAAAAACACTAATATGTTAACGTTACATCAACATTGACTTACAATGTGTAAAAACAATGTTATAGCATATGGGTCAAGCAATCGGAGTATGCAAAAGAATCACCGCAAGGAGAAATCAAAGGAGACAACAGTACTCTAAAATATCACCAATAAGTGCACCATTAAGGCAACCAAGTATAACAAAATAACCAATAGAATACCAATATATCACAAAGAACAATGGTATGAAAAGAAAAATTGGCCCTTGAGCTTAGAAGGACTAAGCTCAAGGGCCAATTAAAACGATGTCCAGATTAAAACGATGAAACAAACTTTAACTTCGGCCACTAATTGGACATACAAGACAAATAGGAGACGGACAACCCACACACACAGTAGAGGGAAGGGGGAGAGGGAGAAAAAAAAAAAGAAAAAAAAAAAAAAAGGGGGGGGGAGAGGTGGGTGAAGTAAGAGACATATGAGGGCAATGAGATGGGAGGCATGTATAGTTAAGATAGGGGATGATGTTACCCGACAGCGACGGACACCACCCAAGACTACACCTAGCCTAGACAGTAAGGGGGCGATGGGCGGGAGTGTTCACAAATTGAAGCCAGGGGGACCACGTCCGTATCAAGGACCGTATTCGTTCCTCTGAGGTGGCCAAAAGCTCCTCCATGTGATAAGTGGAAGAAACTTCAGCGATCCATTCCTCCAACGAGGGTGGATCCGAGGATTTCCAGTGCCTCGGAATAACGGTCTTGGCCGCCTGCAGTAAGTGCCTAAGGAGGGAGTTTTTATAAGTTGAGAATCCCATATCAAACATGAATAATAGGGCTACTTCAGGTGTCCTAGGAAGTGCCAGACCCGTGATGTCCAGAATAGAGTGGAACACCACATTCCAAAAACTCTGCAAAATGGAACAGTCCCACCATATGTGCACCATGGTTCCCTTAGCCACCCCACAACGCCAGCACATCTCTGAGACTGAGGGGTACCATTTATGGAGGACCAGGGGGACTCTGTACCACCTCGTCAGTATCTTGAAGCTGGTCTCTTGAGCCTTTGTCGCTATGACTGCCTTATGGGTTAGAGTAAAGCATTTGTGCCATTGTGAGGGGGTGAAATGTTTATCAAGTTCTTTCTCCCAAGCCGCACAGTAGGAAGGGAGATCAGGCTGATCCGCAGTGGAGAGTTCATTGTACAAGATAGAAATTGAATGCCTTGGGGACGAGTTTTGAAGACACATCTGTTCAAACCTAGTGAGGGGTTTCTGAGCATTGAGGGTGTTGCCAAAAGAAGAGAGAAGGTGTCGGAGCTGTACATAATGGAAGCTGAGAGACTTGTGTATAGCGGACTCTGTGGTTAACAATAAATGGAGAGTTTGTACATAAGGTGAGAGATAGGGGGTACAAGTCGGAAGATGATAGAAAAGTGAGGAGTCTCAGGTGTTTGTGTTGTGAATTTTGCAAGGACAAGTTGTAGTCTGGGTCAGATGGAGATGAAAAGGGAAAGTGACATGTGAGTCACTAAACATCACTGCTCTGTGTGAAGGGCACCTGGGTACGCTTGTATCTACCACTATAGGGTCACTGTATGGCAGTGATATTGGTCTTGGTGTAATGGTTTATATACAGTAAAAGTATGATGGTATTATTCAGTCACTTTATGGTGGAGAAATGTGGTGATGATGTTGTGGTATTATTTGGTTGTTTGATATTGTTTTTATTTGCCACTATTGGTCTGGGTATACTGGTGTGGTCAGTAACATTATATCAGTATTAATCACCATATGGTAGCAATATGTGGGGTATTATTTGGTCTTTGTATGGTTGCTATTTGTCAATACTGGTATTGGTATACTGGTTTGGTAAGTAACCTTATAGTGGCATTAGTTATTACATAGTGGAGACATGCGGTGATCATGTGGCAGTATTTACTGGCCCTTTTATACGTACTGACCTGCAAAATATAGATAAACTGTACGTTGTTAAATCCAACAAAACCTAAATCCAAAAACAATGGCGCAACTGTATTTTTTATATCGTTCACTCCACAGAGAATTTTTTTCTTTTTGTGGTGAGGAGGTGGCAGACACTTCTGCTGTATGAGGCCCTGAAATTTCTGATGGTGGCCCTGCTCACATGAGTAGCACATGGTGCTCCACAGCTTTCATGGCGCTTATTCACAGTGTTACCAATTGTCCACTCACGATCCACTTTCACCACAGCAGTACACAAACAGTTCACAAGCGCAGCAGTTTCAGAAGTACAGACACCCTAAGGCCATGATCACACGGCTTAAAATTGGACATATTTCAGTCTGTAATTACGCGCCGGAGTGCGCAAATTACGGCTGGAATACGTCCAAGTTATTACGGTAATCCACAGTTCTCATAGAGAACTGTGGATTACGTCTCTTCTCCCTGCTCGGCGAATACATCGAGGAGGGAGATAAGTGACATGTGAATTACCAGCGGCTTATACGTGCCGCTGGTAATGCAAGTCTATGGGCCGGCGAAGTGCCGGCCCCCCGCTCCCGCCCCCGGCCACACGGCATAATTTCGGGGTGTAATTACGCCCTGCTTTTAAACCGTGTGAACCTAGCCTAAGTCTGACAGCAAATAATTAGTGATGAGCGATTACGTTGACTATCGTCATCGGGTCGATAGTCAATATCGGCAATTATCAAGACGATATCCGATAGTCGATAATAGATTATCGCCGATCACCATTAAAGTCTATGGGAGAGCAACAACACCTTCATTCTTACACCCAAACAGGGCTGGAGAAGCTGGAATAAACATCCACAACAGCAAACTGGATACGTGCTACATCTTAGGCAACACACTTAGGTTATAAAAGCCACAGAAAAAAAGTCACACACCATTCACTATCCCTGTCTTGTACCACAGCATGACCCTTAAACCTGCATCACCCACAAATTAAAAAGTGCCAGAAGGCAGTATGATTTGAACCATCATTTTAGTTGAACTGGACATTAACTATATCTGTTCTGTGCCGCAGAATGACCATTAAACCTGTCTGACCCACAGATTAAAAAGTGCTGGGAAAAGGAGTCTTTGAACCACCATTTTAGTTGAACTGGACATTGACTATACCTGTCCTGGGCCACAGCATGAGCCCCAAACCTGCATGACCCCCAGATTTAAAAAGTGCCGGAAAAAGGAGTCTTTCAACCACCATTTTAGTTTCACTGGACATTGACTATATCTGTCCTGTACCGCAGAATGACCATTAAACCTGTCTGACCCACAGATTAAAAAGTGCCGGAAAAAGGAGTCTTTGAACCACCATTTTAGTTTCACTGGACATTGACTATACCTGTCCTGGGCCACAGCATGAGCCCCAAACCTGTCTGACCCACAGATTAAAAAGTGCCGGAAATAGGAGTCTCTCAACCACCATTTTAGTTGAACTGGACATTGACTATGCCTGTCCTGGACCACAGTATAATCATCAAACCTGTCTGACCCACAGATTAAAAAGTGCCGGAAATAGGAGTCTCTCAACCACCATTTTAGTTGAACTGGACATTGACTATATCTGTCCTGTACCGCAGAATGACCCCTAAACCTGTTTGACCCACAGATCACAAACTGGCACTATGCTATTTTGTACAGTGACTGTCATTTAGTATATTTTTTGGTAACTGACATTTGTTTACAGAATTTATTTAGGAAGTTTTATTTATAGTTGTCCATTATTACCATTGTGCTTTTAGTTCAAGTGTGATAACATACAACATACACCACTCCCTGCAGTTTTTAAAGGTATTTTTTACACGTATAGATGTGTTAATTCGTCCACACACCCCATAAGTAATAAAAATGTCCTAATCATCCCCAAAACACTTCTTAGTTGAGAAGACATTTGCCCTCCTGGCTTCTGAGAGTGATTCAGCCAATCAATTCAATGGTTTCATTTTTCCTCCAAATCCTTCTTAAAGTGATTAGGGACAGACACCCTGGAGATAAAATGATGCGACCCATAGTGACTCCAGCCCCAGAAAATTTTAAGCCTCAAATTGTGCAATTTGTGTCCAGCCCTGGAGCCTTTTTGACACTACTTAACCTCACAGAAATCAAACTTTTTCAAAATCTGATTTTTTAGAGAAATTTGAAGCTCTCCTGATTGCCCCTAACGGTGAGAGCAAGTGCTGCCGTCAGCCATCTGTTAACACGGAGGTCCAGCTGCCAGGGCCAGACTTACAGTGGGTGCGGTGAGAGCCCAGGCTAGCGTCTGTCATCTATTAACACGGAGGTTCTATCTGACGGAGAAATTAAAGGGAGGTTTGGGTCGTCTCGATATTGATACACAGAGGCAATAGAATGCATGGGAATTGTTAAGGGACGGGGGGAAGTTGGGTTGGTTGGGGGAGGCGGGGTTTGGGGAGAAAATAGAAAATTGCAGAAGCAGTTGAAGGATTTAATAGCTGATCTGTATGTATTTCCACCTTTATGCCTGTTTACATTGTATAAGCGGAGATTTGTATATGACATGTTAATTTATTTATTTTAATGATGATATTGAGAGACATGAAGTGCTGGTGGAAACAAACATGTTATATTTCACTGTGTCTGTTAATAAAATATTTTTTTAAAAAACACGGAGGTCCAGCTGCCAGGGCCAGACTTACAGTGGGTGCTGTGAGAGCCCAGGCTAGCGTCTGTCATCTATTAACACGCAGGTTCAGCTTTCCGGCCGGAGTTACAGTGGGTGCGGTGAGAGCCCAGGCTAGCGTCTGTCATCTATTAACCCGGCGGTCCAGCTGCCAGGGCCAGACTTACAGTGGGTGCGGTGAGAGCCCAGGATAGCGTCTGTCATCTATTAACACGCAGGTTCAGCTGCCAGGGCCGGAGTTACAGTGGGTGCGGTGAGTGCCCAGGCTGGCGTCCGTCATCTATTAACACGGTAAAAATGCCCTTATGACGCAACAACGAAAACAGTCGTGCTGAAGCAGAGTGCGGAAGCGGAAGTGTGAGGTAAGACTCCAGCCTTCCTCAGTACACAGTCAAGACCTGGGTAGCGCTTTGCCCCTCCGTATGAGTGCGGACCAATTGAGCTTCACTTGGAAATACTGGTGGTTAACACTCCTGTTCCACCCAGGTACCCTTTTTTCTTGGCATTCTTTTTCTCATTTTACTCAACGTGCTGGAGGAAATTGTCTCTGTTCTTTGTTCTCTGTCCGTGCTCCATACTCCATGTCCTCTGAATAACCTACATCTGGTCAAGTCTTCCTGTACTTCCCCTGTACAATTCAGAGGAATTTTTTTTACCAGCTATTTTGTACATGCAAGTTTTTTAGTAGTTTAATTCTAGAAAACACATTTTTAAAATAGGATGGAATCTCACCATGTCTTTGTTTCTCTTTTTTAATTGTATTAAATGGGTTGTCTCAATATAGGGATTGTTAGCTATGTTAAAGATCTTGCAAAAACAAGTCATTTTGCAATATGTGTCCATTAACAGTGTCCTACCTATTCCTGTTTCTGACAGCATCATCACCCTTGAGCCACTCTTGACAATTGTGAAGAACAAATGTCTGTTAGAAACCACATTTTTTACAATAGGACCTGTAGTCTAGCTGCATTTCACAGCAAAATGCCCCCAAAAATTCAAAACATGACTCATGAGCCACTTTTGACAATTGTGAAGAACAAATGTCTGTTAGAAACAACATTTTTTTATAATACGACCTGTACTATAGCTGCATACAGCAAAATGCCCCCAAAAATTCAAAACATGACCCTTGAGCCACTTTTGACAATTGTGAAGAACAAATGTCTGTTAGAAGACTTCCGGGGGCGGGGCGTCTGGTACGGCACGTTTTAGAGGAGCTCCTCTGTGGCCTTTTGAATCTGGGGACATCGGAGCCATCCAGCCCTTTACATCCCCCTGCATCCACCATCAGAGGTGTAGTGGGTGGCCATAGCCCAGAGGACTCCGAAAGATTTAATCCCCGGAGGCATACGGCGGCTATGTGAGCTGCGCATCCCGGCGCCTACTCACCAGACCCGTCTGAGGCCCGCACTTGCATCGCGTGGGTTCGGCGGCTGACGCGGAGAGGAGCAGGTGCCACAGTGTTACCGGACTGCGAGACGGAGGGTCGGGAGCCAGCGGAGAGCGGAGAGAACGAGCACGGGTGCAGCCAGGTGCGGAACGCCTCCCCGCGCAGAAGACAGACGCGCCATCTTGAGGCCTGCAGTGCCGCGGGCGGCAGACAAGGTACACCTGTGACGCGGGCTGGTGGAAGCCTCGCTACTCAGCTTGCCTCCGGAGACCGCGGACAGCAATCCCCGGCCGGGACAGACATCAGAGAGGTACTGGGTTGCCCTTACATCCCAGACGCACACATTCAGACCCTGAGCAGGGGGGACCACGGGCCAAGCGGGCTGGACTGTGCACAGCTCTCACCCAGCTATCAGGAGCTTATCCCCGCAACATCAGAGGCCACATCCAAAGACTCATTGACAGCCCTAACTATTTAAAAGCCAGGAGGCGGATTTTGTGTCTAAAGGTTAACTGTTACTCAGGGTCTGCCACCCGACCGTGCTGGACTAACCGCGACACAGGATATCTTACAAGTACCTTGCTGCGTGTTGTTAACGGTCTGAGTCACCATTTATGGCGATCTCTTGATATTATTTGATAACACCTAACTTTGAGAACTGAGCCTGACAGGGTTAATTTCGGAGCACATGGATCCTCTTTAGTCCGCAAGCATTAACTAAAGCCCTTTGCTGCCACCAAGCGGCCTCCTGAAGTAGCACACTTGAGGAAGTGACTGTTTCTGGTTTTTCAAACCTGCCGCCCCACTACTTGGATATGGCCCTAAATAACACACGCTGCAACAGTCTCTGCTATTCTGAAATGTAAACTTGCAGCAGAAAGGGCTGCCCTGCAAGCCACTTAGCGCCCTGCCACGTTAGGCAATCCTGCTCTCCCCACTGAGATATATGGAGTGAAACGTCTTCTGTTGAGTTCTTCCCACAGAGGCCCTATACGCGGTTGCCCAGGCCTAGAGTGCACTCCAACGCACCAGGTCTTTGCCCATAAAGCATGGACAGACTTGTGCAAGTTTCTAAATCTAAACGGCGTACCAGATCGAATTCCATAGCTGCGGCCTCCACGTGTCTACTTCTTCTCCAAAACGATCACAGCAAGCCCTGGAAGGGAAAAAAGCGCAAGCAAAGGTGTCAAAACAAGCGACAACAATGTCGACGACAACACCCAAGCAGGCGTCTGTGGCCTCTCCTGGATCGCCGCTCAGTGAACCTCCCTCCTCGCCAGACAATATCCATCAAGCTGAATTGATGGCCCAGGCGGTCTCTAACATCATCTTACCAATCTTAGACAAGAGAATAGATCTTATTCAGGCATCGGTCAATGCCTCTTTGGCCCAAATCACCAGTAATGCGCAGAGAATTGTTGAATTGGAGACCCGTACAGTGTCGGTAGAGGAGTCTACGACAAGACTAGAGGAGATTTCAGTGTCCCACCAGGTACTGTTGGAGAGTCTACAAAACAAAATCGATGATTTGGAAAACAGAGAGCGGCGCAACAATCTAAGGTTCATCGGCATATCAGAAGACGTCGCAGCAGATACACTGGCCTCCTACTTGACCAACGACTTGGCCATAGCTCTTGGGCTGGACACACCTAGAGACCCGCTGATTATAGAACGGGTTCACCGTATTGGCACAGTAAGAGAAAGGGGTAGGCCAAGACCGGTAATCGCGAAGTTTCAGAACTGGGCGATCAAGGAAAAATTTCTCAGAGCCTACAGGCAGAGTAGGGGCCTCCAAGTGGGGGAGGATAGGATCCTAAATATTCCAGGACTTTTCTATGCAGGTCACTCAGAAAAAGGAAGGTTCCACCTAGTCTGTAAAAAATCTCCACGACACCGGATACGCTTCCAGCTGCTGTACCCGGAAAAAACTCAGAGTGGGGGAAAAAATTGGTCAGGGGCCATCCTATGAAAAAGCCAGAAGAGGCGACAAGACGGTTTATGCCGCATGCACCTGTCTAGAGACTCGTGACTTCTTCATTCTTTGACAGAGCGAATCCTGTGCTTGACAGGATAAGTGGAGCCATGAGTGAGATGCTGTGAGACTCCTCTGATGGGGAGATCTTTAGGCTCCTTTTGCTCTCAATTAACTGGACGGTCGCCTGATATATTTGTTTATGTTAAATGCATGCCGTCCTTGATCAATAACTCTGTGGGCCGGTTGCCGGGGGTTGGGAGGGGAGGGGTTGGGTTTTTTTTTTTCTTCCTTTCCTCACTCCTGCATCCTTTTCCCCCCCCCCCCCCCCCCCTGGCATCCAGTGGCTAATCAGAATCTTGAGTGACTTATAGGGTCTTAGTTTGCTGGCTGCGGGGCGTGCTCCCTGCATTGATGCCCTTTTGACATTTGTATGAATGTTCGAGGGGGTCAACAAGTTCGGCCAAGAATAGGCCGCTGTTTTCTCCAGTTTCTATTCTTGTTTTGGTTTAAGTTAATGTATGCCAAGGTCTACAAATTACAAGGGTATTGTCTTAACCCCCTTACTGGATTTCCGGAGTTGCAGACTTCTGAAACTGGGCTGATTCCCCCCCCACCATTGGGAAGGAACCGTGAAGGCGCTCGCTGGGACGCCTTTTGGGTTCTCACTAGTGTTTTGATCTCGCCATCGATACTACAATGGCGAGATTCGGGATGAGTGCGCCAATAGGAGGAGAAATGGGTTGCCTGCCTGCCCCACAAATCAAGTTTATGTCGTGGAATGTGGCAGGAGTAAATATTCCAGAGAAAAGAAGAAAAATCCTGACCCATATGAAACGTGTGAAAGCTGACGTGTTTTTCCTGCAGGAAACGCACGGCAAAAAGACAAGTTCTTCCCGATCAGAGCTCCATGGTTTAACCCCCGCTAAAAGCAAAATTTATAAATCAAAATCTAGGGGTGTTGCAATTTATTTTAAAAAGGGTTTGGTTTCCAATCTGTAGATGAACAATACTCAGACCCGGATGGGAGGTTCTTATATATGAAGTGAAGATAGCTGATAACAACTACACCTTTTAAATGTATATGCCCCAAGCACGGGAAACAAAGAGTTCCTTTCCGATATAGTCACCTTTTTGCATACCCGAACATTCTCTAATCTCATTTTACTGGGCAACTTCAATACGGTGCCCAATCCCTATCTAGATAGATCGCAGGCTCAGTCGGGAGGTCTGATGGGTGAATCTTCCCTTAGATGATTTGATGGCCAAACTTAGTGTCTTTGACTACTGGAGGGGGGGTTAACCCAACGTCGAGATCTTACACATTTTAATTTCGGCTGGCTTTGGTTTTTCTCACGCATAGACCTGGCATTGGTGTCCTCTTCTCTGTATCACGCAGTTGTAGACGCGGACATACTCCCTATCACGATTTCTGACCACACTCCCATAACAGCTGTGGTGGGAGGTAGATTGCTCCTCCCAAAATCTCAAGGGTGGAGGTTCCCGGGTTATTTGAGTCAATCGGACGATTTTAGGGAGTTTCTCCGGGTACATTGGTTGCAGTTTCTGGAAGACAATGCGGCTCACGCACAAGATGCACCTCTGCTGTGGTCAACAGCGAAGGCTGTCATGCGAGGTCACATCATAAGTTATGTAAGCATGAGACGCAAGAGTCAGAATAAAAGATTCCAGGAGCTGCATTCAAGCCTTCGAGACCTCCAAAATAAATTCTCTTTAGACCCCTCGTTAGATAATAAAAAAAACTTCCAGGCGGCACAACAATTGCTTCACACTTTTCTCCAGGGAGAGGCTAAAGCTCATCTACGGATTCAACAAAACAAATTTTATAGATGGGGAAATAGAATGGGCTCACTTTTGGCAAACGTCACAAAACCTTGGCAGGCAAGACCTCCCATAGCGGCGATAAAATCCCCAATCTCAGGGGAAATACTGACCAGCCCTCGTGAAATAGCGCAAGAATTTATAGATTTTTATGATACCCTATGACACCCAAAAAGTATCATCCTTTTTAGATTCACTGAATATGCCGGGCATCTCGAGAGTGCAGAGGGAGCAATTGGAGGCTACAATTACAGAGGAGGAGGTTCGCAGGGTAGTTACGGGTCTGGCGAACGGAAAGTCCCCCGGGCCCGACGGATATTCGGCTGAATTTTATAAGTCCATAACTACAGAAATTACTCCCCTTCTCACAAAATTAAACAATGACATATATGTGGGGTCAGTGGAGGTGGATTCTTTCCACGACTCTCGAACCATACTGCTTTTAAAACCGCAAACGGATCCGACCCTGCTGGCCTCCTACAGACCGATATCTTTAATAAATCAAGATTATAAAATATTAGCCAAAATCCTGTCCATTAGACTACAAAATCTCCTGCCCCAAATCATTCATCCTTCACAAAATGGGTTTATTGCTCATAGGCACTCCACAAAAAAAATGTGCGAACAGCAACGGCGGCTATAGCGCGGGCCCGGGAGGCTGGCCAGCCTCTATCCATGCTCCTTAGCCTGGACGCAGAAAAGGCGTTCGACAAGGTGTCCTGGCCTTTTCTCAAAGCCACTTTGCTGCGTAGAGGGTTCGGGGGCCTCTTTTCTGGTTTTGTAGACTATTTACAATCTAACTCCACTACCTCCCTACTTATTAATAACATAGTCTCGCCGGTAATTGATCTTTTTAGAGGTGCTAAACAAGGATGCCCACTGTCACCTTTGTTTTTTAATTTATCCATTGACCCCCTATTATACCACATTACTCAGTCCCCTCTTTACCGGGGTATTTCTTTCCCACCTAGAGACATAAAGATCACGGCTTATGCTGATGATCTTCTCTTAATGATAGCTAACCCTAAGCAGACACTGGCCCCGATACTTGAGGATGTGATGGATAAGGGTGCGCTATCGGGATACACAATCAAAGGTTTGCTCCTGCAGGGCCCGGCGGTCCCGTTATGGTCCACATCACATACGATCCGGTGGTGCAAGCATGAAATTAAATATCTGGGGGTGTGGCTAACTAGGAACCCAGATACCCTATATAAGAAGAAAATGGATGTTTATCTGGGTAAGCTCTCGGAGACCACGAAAAGGTGGTCAAAACTTCTGCTGTCTTTTTTTGGGGAGGTGTAATCTCATCAAAATGGTGGAGTTCCCTCGCCTACTTTACATTTTTCATATGCTCCCTATTTATTTACGCCCTGGGGAGGAAAAAATTATTAATGCCCAGTACAGGTCATTTATTTGGGACAATAAGAGAGCATGTATTCCCCTGTTCCTCTTACACCAGCGCAAACTTAATGGAGGGGTGGGATTCCCCAATATACGCTTATACAACTTGGCCGCGTTGGGTCGGTATTTGGCTGATTGGGCGCAGTCTACGAGTATTTTCACAGACAGCATGTTAGACCAACTGAACCTCTCCCATATCTCCCTCCTTAATTTTGTCCATCTGCCTTTCGGCAGGTTATCGCCACTAATGAAGTCGAACCACCTACTGATGCCCATATGGCGAGCATGGCGGAAAATTCGGCAAAATAAACATCTGTACCCGGATTACTCCCTATACTTGTCCTTAGTGTCAAATCCGGACTTTCAAGACGGCAAGCCACACAATACGTTTAAACTCTGGCATGCGCTGGGCGTACAACAGGTTCGACACTTGATACACCCAGACACTAAACAAGGACTTTCCATCCAGGACCTGCAACAAAAATATCAAAAACTGCCAATTCCCTTCTTTAATTACATGCAAGCTGCAAGCTATGTTACCAAAGTGACACAAAACTTCAGGATAGCCGATTGGGACACGACTTTTGCACGGACACTGCTGTACCCGCCCTCGAGAAAAGCGCATTTGTCGGTAATATACAAATATCTCCTTGATGATGTCGACTATGAGCAAGCAGGTTACAGTTTGACTAAATGACAGACTAGAGACGTCTCTTTGACGCCATCAGCGTTACAAGACGCCTACAAATATTTGCCAGCTGCCAGATATCAGGAGATGTTTATTAAAATAATACATAACGCTTATCTCACACCTTTGAGGGGGCATCGAGTGGGGAGATTCACAACGGATCAGTGCTTCAAATGTGGATTAAATGCAGCTGACTTATATCACTGTCTGTGGGAGTGCCCGGAAATCAGGAAGTTCTGGGAACAGGTGATAGTCTATACAAAGGACATTTTGCACCTCTCTTTTACACCACACCCCTCATGGGCAATATTTAGTTTTGTAGACAGGGAAGGACAACGATTATCTAGACGGGAGGGGAGGTTACTGCATATAATAGCAGCGGCTGTCCGCAAAGCAATATTGCAAGTGTGGTTACAGCCTAGGGCCCCGACCTTTACCATATTCTGGGACAAACTCAATTACTTGATGCAATTGGATTGGGTAGAGGCTGCTGCACATACAGAGACAAGGGTAAAGAATTTCTGGTCTCTGTGGGGCACATTCACAACTCCATTCCCAGAGCACACTAGAAGAAGAGTGAAAACGTGTTTTGGGTTGACCTCATGGTATTTGGGAAGACAAATGCTGGGTGAACAGCCGGTAATAGGAGAATGAAAGGGTAATATACAGGACATGCTTAGTAGATAGAGAGACCTCACCTCAAGCTCCTAATTTGAGAGAAGGTTGGAGGTTTCTTTGGACAAGGGTCAGGCAAGTCAGTCTTTCCACCATAGGAGGGGGGATGAAAAAGTCGACATACAAACCGCAAATCTAGAGTAAAATTGTAGTAACCTGGCACGTTAGAGATATTAGTTATTGTTTTGGTAAGTCAGAATGTGCTGTAACAATTTTACCAGGAATATATATAACAATTGACAAAATGTTATGGTTTTGCACTGTTAGGTTAGGGTAGAATAAAGGGAACAAATACTAATGTCTTATTAAATCCATCTGTCATACTGTATTTATGACACTGTTATCTTGATAAACTGTCGTTCTTGTCTGTATTGATTTATATGTCAACTGAAGATGTTCAATAACAACATTGTTAAAAAAAAAATGTCTGTTAGAAACAACATTTTTTTTATAATAGGACCTGTAGTATAGCTGCATGTCACAGCAAAATGCCCCCAAAAATTCAAAACATGACCCTTGAGCCACTTTTGACAATTGTGAAGAACAAATGTCTGTTAGAAACAATTTTTTTTTATAATAGGACCTGTAGTATTGCTGCATTTCAAAGCAGCATGACCCAAAAAATTATAAAAATGACTTCTCAGCCACTGTTAAAAATTGTGAGGGAGAAATGCCACTCAAAAGCGACATTTCTGTTCCAAAGGACCATGATTATTGCTGTATCTCACAGCAACATGACCCCAAAAAAAATATTTAAAATGACTTCTCAGCCACTGTTAAAAATTGTGAGGGAAAAATGCCACTTAAAAGCCACATTTCTGTTCCAAAGGACCATGATTATAGCTGTATCTCACAGCAACATGACCACAAAAAATTATAAATATGACTTCTCAGCCACTATTAAAAATTGTGATGGAGAAATGCCACTTAGAAGCCACATTTCTGTTCCAAAGGACCATAATTATAGCTGTATCTCACAGCAACATGACCCCAAAAAATTATAAATATGACTTCTCAGTCACTATTAAAAATTGTGATGGAGAAATGCCACTTAGAAGCCACATTTCTGTTCCAAAGGACCATGATTATAGCTGTATCTCACAGCAACATGACCTCAAAACCATTGACAATGCGAAAACTTCTAAAGATAAAGTGAGTAAATTGAAGCCGGGTGGTGAAGCTGACGAAGCCGGGTGGTGAAACGCGCGTTGGGGTTTGTTCACTGCCTTACATTTGGTCTGTATTGTTTTACTTACTAATAGCTACAATGTTTACCTGATAGTGATTTGCTGGTAATATTTTAGTAGCTACACTCCTGGTTATATATTAATTGTTTGGTAATATATGTTAAACTACTTTATCCAGGTGTTTTGCATCAGGTGTATATACATTTTTGATACATATTGATCTACAATATGTCCATTTGGGGGTTTAATTTCCACTTTGCTGTCAGTTTTTTGTCGTTTTTGGGAAATGTTTTTCCCAAAATTTTTATGAAATATTCGTTTTTGGGTTTAAAAAATAAAGATTTTGTAATTTTTTAGGGGTTTTTTGTTTTTTTTTGGCGGTGAAAGTATTTATGGTTTCAAAAAACCTTGATTTATAGTGGTTTTTTTTTTGCCGTTTTTTAAATTGAATACGGTGTTGCCCAGGGAAACCTTCGTTTTTTTTTACGTCCCCCTCACAGAAAAACCAAAAAATGAACTGTTGGGAAAAAGAAATAAAAATTGCATTAAGAATATCTTTTTAAAAAAAAATTTTTTCAAGGGGGACCTTTTTCTGTTTGAAGAGGAATTTTGAAGTAAAGGGAAACTAATCGGTGACCTGGGAAATTTGGGGGCCACAAAAACATCAGAGACCCAAACCCCCAGATTCATTTTTGTTTAAAAGTCAAACGATCCAAAATTATCTGGGGAAACCCGGGATGCTTTTTTGTCTGTAATAAACTCCCCCAAAACTGGGGGCTGAAGGTCCCTCGGGCTTTTAGGGCTGGCGCGGGGCCAGGACAACCCCCCCTATGGCGTGGCGAGCGGAAAGGCCCCCCCGGCCTTTCCCGTCCATTTTGGAAAACCCAAAATCTTTTCCCGGTCCGGAACCCATACAAAAACATCGGTGTTGGGGACGCAAAAATCTGAACCATAAATTTTAAAGCGGGTCTCTTGTTTTTGGATTGTGCCCTGAAATTGCATGCTTTGGGTAAAGGTGGTAAATAACGTTTTGCCAAGGTCCCCCCCTTTGGGGGCTTCTGCCACCTTGCCTGCTGCTCCCACTAGGGCTATTTTGGCACTCTACTGCTGCCACGTCGCTGACGGTTTTTCCACCGTCCCTTTGAGGAACGTGAAGCAGACGCAACAGATGTCTCCATTTTGATAAATCAGAAAGGGTCTCCTTTTTCCTGCTTTTTACTCTCATTTGGGGGGGGGAAGGAAAATCCCTGAGTTTTTTTTTTTGTCCCCGGGGATCCGGGTGGTGGCCCCCCAGAAAACTGATTTTTCATTTTAGGGCCCTTTAAAAGCGGGGATCATGTTGGGGGAAATTGGAGCACCCAAGCACTAAAGTGAGAGATGGACCCTTTGATTTCCCAAGCCTCGGGGTTTCCGGGGGGGCACAGCAAAACCCATCTTCCTCATTTTCCCTCCTCCGCCTAAAAATTCGCGCCCCCCCTTTTTCCCAAAGGGCGGGAAACTTGGGTAACCGGTGTCCAGAATACCTCCCCCCGCTTCCCTCCGGAAACAGCTTCAACAAGCCCGACTTGCCCAGATGATGCACCCGAGAGCTGATCCGCCGCCTTGCCCCTAGCCCTGGACCCCGAACCATCCCTTTAATGAAGCCCGGGAAAAAAATTGTGAAACTGGGGGGCCCTTGGGTGGATTCGACGGAGAAAAAAGGCCCCAAATGTCCGCATTTTTTCCGTCTCCTCCTCCCTCGCTGGGGGGGAACCCTTGTTTCAGAGTTCCAACGATCGTTCCAGAACTAAGATCCCAAACAATGCTCATCAACAAGGGAAATTTTCCACACTGACCATTTTGGTGGCTTCTTCAAAACTGGCAAGGATGGTGCAGAGTTTTTCCCAACCTCCCCTCCACACCGGTGGCTCAACACCCCGAGGTCCGCACCGCTGCTTGTCGGGCCCATGTGCCCATTTTGGTACGGGTTGGAAAAGGCATTGCGCGGGCTCCCCAAAAAATCGCGGGAAAAGTGGAGGGTGAATTCCAACGGGTTGCCCCCAAAAAGGGAAGCTGAGGAACCTTGGTGGTGGGGGAGGAGGGGAGGCGGTGGTTGGAACCCGGCGCCCGGTCTGGCCTTTTTTCCCAAAGTTTTGGCCTCCATTTAAAACTCATCCCATTCGCTGCATGTGACTAACATTTTTGGTGGGGGGTTTTAAAACACCAAAATTTTTCTTGCCTCACTTATTTTTTTAGGGCAAAGGCGGCATATGCCCCCCAATCGCTGGGTGAATCAAGGCTTGTTTCAAAAAAAGGCCCCGGGCCCTTAAAGGGGGTCCTGGCCCCTTTTTTACGGCGATAAGCGAGGGGGGGGTTTTTCCCTGACCGGGGGCGGGCGGAATCAAAACAGGGGACTTCTTGCCCGGGCCCTCCCCCTTTTTGATGCTGGCCCCCCGGATTGACCCCCCTACCCCACGTCTTCCTCCTCCGTCCAGTGATAACCCCTCGCAAGAAAATTCTGCTAAAAGCCCACTTGGATCCGCAATGTCGTCTCATATCATCAACACGGGGCCTTGGGCGTCCTGACATTTGCACCAGGAGCGCGGGTTTAAAGCAAGAGGCACGCAAGGCTTCCCGTCCCCCGGAATTTTTGCTAAATTGCCCGGGTTTCCCTTTTTCCCTCCTCTGATGGAAATCAAAACTGGGCTCAAAAAGCGACAAAAATTACCCCTTTTTGTTCCTTGATTTTTTTAACATCCTTCTGACCCCAACCGCTTTTTTTCATAAAAGGGGTTTCCCCCGAAAAGGGAAATTTATCCAAAAGTGGGGTACACGAGTTATTTTTGGGCTGTTTTTCCGCTTCATGTTGGACGGATGCGGGGATGACGACATTTGTGGCCGTGACGGGGAGGACGAGGGGGAAAAGACGGCTGGATCATGGTGCATAACCACTGAAGAAACCCCGAAATTGGGGGACGCTTTTCTTTCTGAATTTACAGGGCCCCCGACCCAGCGATGACACCTGACGGTCCCCGCAAACCCACGACCGCTGGCATCGGGGTTTTTCGCCACACTGGGAAGGGGCACCTTCTCTCCCACCTCTACCTCCATGTCCAAACCCCCCCTTTTTTGCTTTGCCCACCACCTGAATTTTGCTCCATTTCAAAAAGATAAAAATTTGGAAGGTAAAGGAAGAGTTTTTTGGGAAAATTCCCCCTTTTTAAAAGACAGCAAAAAACAGCTATTTTTCAAATCCCTCAAAACAAAACAAAATTTTCTGGATTCAAATTTAAGTGCAAGGTACCCCTATCAAAAAAGCTTTACCCGACCAAAAAATAAAAAAAAACCCAAACTGAAAAAGTTTACGGAAAATTTAAAAGGATTTTTTGGGACCTATCAAACCCGTGGTGACTACAAAATTGTGGGGTTAAAATTTTTAAATGCAAAGGGGCCCCTATGATGGTCACGGTTTTATGCCGCGGGCCCAGCCTTTTGGGCCGTCGGCCGGGCCCCTGCCTGCCATGGGCCCCTGCTGGGGCTCCCTGTGCTGGGGTCCCAGCAGCCTGTTTTCTGCTATGGAAATTTCCCGTTTCCCGTCCAAACCCTTTTTGCTTCCTGGGGCCCGTCTGTGCACTTTTCCTCCCCTAAGGGGTGCGCGCGGCAGCTTCCCGCCTATTTAATTTTGTTTCCTGTTCGTTTACCTTCCTCTTCACCCTGACCTCTGGGTATAAGGGAAGTTCCCTTGTCTCTACTCTGGTTTAGTTCATTGCAGTCTGCAGTCTCTTGCTGTCTTCCATCTTTACTCCTGCCAGCATCCAGGTTTTGCTGTTGGGGACTTTTAAAAACCCGAGTTGCTGGGGCCAGTTGCGGTTTTCCCCTCTGACTCCTGGCCACTGGGCTTTTTGTCTCCGTTAGTTTTGCTGTGTTCCTGGCCTGAAGTGCTCTCCTTTTCCCGGGTGTATCCTTGCCTTTTTCCTGGTCCCGTACCCCCCGTGTTCCCGCCAGTTCCTGCCATATCCTGTGGTGTCATGTGTACTTTGACCCCCCTTATTTCCCGCTGTTTCCTGAGTGCGTTCTAAAACCCCCCTGCTTATGTTCTCCTACGTTCCTGGTTCCTGTCCTGCACCTTTGGCTGTCAACCCCCAGGGAGCCAAAGCCAGGGGTAGTGACCGGGGGGCCCGCAGCCCCAAAACCATCCCGCCCTTTTCGGGGGGCTCCCGGTGAAGACCAGGGGCCCCTTAGACTCCCCCTTTCCCCGGCGTGGGCCTCCACTACCACCCGCCTCGGGGATCACAGAGGATCCACAAACCCCGGAAAGTCGGCGGTCGGGCCCCCTCGGCGTACGTCCTGCCCGCCCCCGCCTCTTAAAAAGTATGAACTGACCCCTGGATTCCGCCTGGGGGGGACCTCCCTAACGTTTTTTTTGGGGGCCTTACCTCTTCATTTCCCCTCTGTCCCGTTTTCCCCGGCTCATGGGTTCCCCCCCAAGTGTCTGGTTTTTCCGCCGGGTCAAGGGTTTGCCCAAGTGTCCCCTTTTGTTTTCCCCCGGCTCATGGGTTCCCCCAGAGTGTCTGTCTGTTCTGCCGGCTCATTTTCCCCCCAGGGTCTGTCCCTTTTCCCCGGGTCATGGGGCCAGCCCCAAACTTTCGTTTGGCCCAGGGTCATTGTCCCCGCCCAAGCTTAAAGTTTGGCCCGCTCATGGGCCAGCCCCGAGCTTAAATTTGGCCCACCATGGTCCCCGCCCAGACTTACGTTTTGGGCCCGCTCCCTGGTTTCCCGCCCAGAGGGTTACGTTTTTGGGCCCCGCTCATTTGGGCCCGCCCAAAAGCTTTCGTTTGGCCCAGCTCATGGGCCCCCCCAGAGCTTTCGTTTGGCCCAGCTCATGGGCCAGCCCCCGACTTACTTTGGGCCCAAACTCATGGGCCAGCCCCCAAACTTACGTTTTGGGCCCCGCTCAGGTCCAGGGCCCCGAGCTTACGTTTGGGCCCCGCCCCAAGGGTCCAGCCCAAAAGCTTCGTTGGCCCCAAACTTGGTCCACCCCGGGGCGTCCGTTCTGTTGTGTGGCTTACGGGCTCGCCCTGAGCCTTCGAGGGCCCCGTGGGTTACGGTCTCCCGCCCCCTTTTGAGTTTCCCCGTGGCTTACGGTCTCGCCCTGAGCCTTTGATCCCCGGGCTTTTCGGGGCTCGCCCTGGGGCCTTTTTGGCCCCCCCTGGGTTACGGGCTCGCCCTGAGCCCTTTTAGTCCCCGTGGCTTACGGGCCTTTGCCCTGACCTTCGATCCCCGTGGGGTTAAAGGTCCCCGCCCCCACCTTCTGATCCCCTTGGGTTAACGGTTCGCCCTACCCCCCCCGAGTCCCCCCTGGGTTACGGTTTTCGCCCTGAGCCTTCTTTAGTCCCCGTGGGTTAAAGGTCTCGGGCCCCGAGGGCCCTTTAGAGTCCCCCCTGGGTTTCCCCGGGCTCCCCTGACCTTCCATCCCCCCTGGCTTACGGGCTCGCCCTTAGCCTTCTGAGTCCCCGTGGGGGTTACGGTCCCCCGCCCTGAGCCTTCTGAGTCCCCCCTGGCTTAAAGGTCTCCCCGACCCTTTTTGGGGTCCCCGGGCTTACGGTCTCCCCCCTGAGCCTTCTGATTTCCCCCTGGGGTTTCGGTCCAGCCCTGAGCCTTCTGATCCCCGTGGCTTAAAGGTCCGCCCTGAGCCTTCCGAGTCCCCCCTGGCTTACTCCCACCCTGGGTTCCCCTCCCATTTTGCCCCAAAGGCCCCCCTTGTTCCTTCCCCTGCACCTCCGTTTTTTAAAGGGTTTTTCCCCAACTGGCTATTATACAGCCTGACTTGGTTTTGGGGTTGCCCCCCGTAAAAAGTTTCGGGGCCCCCGGGGCCCATTTGGAATGCCATTTTTGTGATTTTTGGGGGGGGAGGGGGGTTTGAGGGGGGGGGACTGCACGGTTCATGCCGCGGTCCCTGGGCCCTTTGGGCCGGGCGGGCCCGTCCGTTTTCCCCAAGTCTCGCTGGGGGGCCCCCGTCTGGGGGCCCCAGCAGCCTGTGTTTTGCTATTTACTTTCCTTCCTGTCCAGTCTTGTTGCTTCCCGGGGGCCTGTCTGTGCACTTTGCCTCCTAAGGGGTTTCGCGCCGGGAGCTTCCTGGGCCCATTTATAGTTTTCCGTTCGGGGCACCTTTCCCCTTCACCCCCGACCTCCCGGGTATAAGAGGGAAATTTTTTGTCTCTCCCTTTTGTCAGTTCATTGGGAGTCTGCAGTCTCTTGCTGTTTCCATCTTACCCCTGCCACAAACCCAGGTCTGCTGTTTTGGGGACTTTAAAAACCCCCCGGTTTGCGGTCCCCGTTGCTGCTTCCCATCTGAGCTCCCCCGGGCCCTTTTCTGTTGCCCGTTGTCTGCTGTGTTTTTCCTTTTCCTGTATGTGCTCTCCCCGTTCCCCCATTTTAAACCTGCCGTTTCCTGGTCCTGTACCCCCTGTTTCCCGTCCAGTTCCTGCCATAATCCTGTGGTGTCATGTTACGTTGAACCCTCCTTATCCTGCGTGTTCCCTTATGCGTTTTTACTGCCCTGCTTATTTTTCTCCTACTTTTTGTGTTCCGTCCTGCACCCTTTTGCCCGTTTACCGCAGGTAGCCACGCCCGGGTAGTGACCTGGGGGGCCCGCAGCCAAATCCATCCCGCTTTGCGGGGGGCTCTGGAAAACCAGGGCCCCCCTTTGACTCCACTTCCCCCGCGTGGTCCTCCCGCTACCACCTTTGCCTGCGGGATCACAGAAGGGCCCACACCCCGATGTCGGCGTCGGGGCCTCGGGGTACACTGCCAGCGCCGCCCCTGTACAAATGAAAAAAAGCTGGCCTGGGGCCAAAAATGAAAAAAAAAAAACGTATCTGAAATGGGATATGGTTTAAAAAAAGGTAAATTTTTGGGAAAACCATCAATACACCTGTGGGGACTTTCAAAATTGCGGGTTCCAAAAATTTAAAATGGGAAGGTACCTCTAACAAAAAAAGCTTGACTGACCCAAAAATGAAAAAACCCTATCGAAATTTTTACAGATAATAAAAGGGATTTTTGGCACCTATCAATAACCTGTGGGCCTTACAAAAAATTTCTGGAAATTTAAAATTTTTTGCAAGGGAAACCCCTATCAACAAAGCTTTACACCAAAAATGAAAAAGACACAAACTGAAATTATACAAAAATAAAAGGAAATTTTTTGGGACCTATCCAAAAACACCTTTTGTGACTACAAAATTGCTTGATTCAATTTTAACTGCAAGGGGGCTCTATGAACAAAACTGGCCCGCGCCAAAGTAAAAAACACTTAAACTGAAAAAGTTTTAAAGGGTAATAAAAGGTATTTTTTGGGAACCAAAAATACACCGGGTTTACTACAAAATTGCTGGATTCAAAATTTTTTGTCAAGGTACCTCTTTTCAAAAAAGCTTGCCTGACCAAAATGAAAAAAACACCCATCCCGAAATGGGATAACTGATAATAAAAGTGGAGTTTTGCACCCAACAAATAGACCGCAGTTACTAGAAAGCTGTATCCTAATATAAAATTCAGGGGTGGCCCCAAAATCCCCAAATAAAATTTCAACAGAAAAATGTTAAAAAAATTAAAACAAATTCAAAACAAAAGTCTAACTAAGTCTGGGTCACTATCCATATTCTTTAAAGAGCTTGTCTGTGGGGCCCCCCCCAACCCCCCCCGGACTTTTACAGCGGGAGAAAACTCCTTTAAAAAAACCAGCCTAATTTCCAAAAAAACTTTCAAATCTCGATCCCACCTAAATTTTAAGGTTTTACAGCTAAAAAATTTGAAACTGCTCTGTGAACAAATAGAATAATTTCGCTTTAGGGTGTTTGCACAGAGGCAGACGCACGTCCAAATCCAAGGGGATACGGGGAAAACTGATCATGAACAGGGAAGGGGTGTTCTTTTTAAAACGAGTCATGTGATTTTTTCCCCCAACGCAACCATACACAAACCCAGTCATCACTTTGCACACAAGCTCACCCTGCTCTATTCTCTAAGCTGAATTTTCTTTTCCGCCAAAATTACAGGGAAAAACCCAAAATGGGGCGAATTTTAAAAGATTAAAAAACAGATTTTAAAAAAAATTATCGTGAATCTAAAAAATCAGATAATAAAAACGTCAACACTACAAATAATCATCCATTTTTTGCAACTCTGATAAATTGGCCGTTTTACCAATGACAGCAACGAGGGATGTGTGTGCAGACAGACTATTGTACACCTGACTAGGATTCTGGAGAAGGGTCATTGATCCAGGGATTTAAAAATGAAATTTCCCGATTGGAGTCGGGGAAGGGAATTTTTTTCCCTCACATGAGGACAATTGGCTTCTAGCCATGGGGGTTTTTTTCCTTCCTCTATTTAAACACTTTTCACAACAGGCTGAACTGGTGGACGTCTTGTCTTTTTTCCTTTTTTACAAACCCAAATTTAAATTTTGTAAATTATAAAACCCCCCAAGACAGGTTAAACCCCATTGCATTCCAAAATTTTGCTAACACATTGCCAATGTTGAAAGTGAGAAGTGGTCATAATAATGTGACTCAACTGTGTTTTTATTTTACTTTATTAAAAGGGTAGTATTGTCTTCTGCTCAAGACAATTAATTTGAACCTTATTTTTAGGAACCAATTTAAATCAGTGGACACAACACATGGGCGACATGTATCAACAGGGCTGTGCAGAAGTCTGGTGTATTTTCAGCCCGACATCAGACGTAGTCCATTTCACATTACTGAAAACCCTCCCAAACGTCATTATTAGGCGCATTGCAGAGAGCAAGCAGCACTTTGTAATGCGCCTGATTTCGGGGGCGTGCGGGAGGCGGGGCGCACTGGAAGCTTACGAAGCTATAGATGTATAGCTTTGTTACGGCAATTCTAGGCACATTACTGCTGGAACGGGTATACCACTTTCAAAGTGGTATACCTGAGCCAGAAATGTCGTGTTAGTGCTAGAATGCGCCTGATTTATGACCCGCTGTAGAGCGTAGCATAGCATTCTATGCTATTTTAATGCACATGAAATTTGGTGTTTAAACGTCAAATTTCATACGTGGCCCATAATTCTATGTTTCTATATGTAATAAGTAAATTACTTTAAACTTTTTATACAAAAGCCTAAGGGTGCGTTTACAAGGGGGGGTCCACGGTTTGTGGATACAAGCCCTCCCCCATCACACTCACATGTTCATGTTATGCCCGAAAACTGAGAAGAAGAATGAACATGTTCTAAGTTTTTTGGAATGCCGGCGGTGTAAAAAACCGTCTGGCGGAAAATCCGTGCAGTGGGGACTGCTGCACGGATTTTCTGTTGGAGTCTATGGGGGAGTGTTGCTTGTCGGTTTTCAGACGGTTTGTAAAACCGCAAACTATCTGAAATACCGATAAATAACCTGTGCCGGACAAGTCTTAAGGGTCTACTTACATAGTGTACTCAAATTGCAGTTTATTGCTTTGCTTAGCACAAAATTGAGACAACTTTAGAGTTTTTGCAAAATCATGTGATTGGACCCATAAAATCTGAAAAATATGTGTGTAAAAGCAGTACACAAATTAAGCCTTATTTTTCACTTTATGAGCTTAAGGCTATGTTCACACGGCTTAAAAGTGAACGTATTTCAGTCCGTAATTACACGCCAGTGCCCG
>JAODAL010027194.1:0-55356 GCA_025379985.1 Phyllomedusa bahiana
GGGGCAGGGGGCCCCCTAATAATAGAGGGGGGGAACTATGCCTACTGGGGGCCCTAATAACTAGGGGGGGGGGGAACTATGCCTACAGGGGGCCCTAATAACTAGGGGGGGGAACTATGCCTATAGGGGGCCCTAATAACTAGGGGGGGAACTATGCCTACAGGGGGCCCTAATGACTGGGGGGAACTATTCTGCCTATAGGGGGGGTCCTAATCTACGGGGGGGGGGACTATTCTGCCAACAAGGGGGTCCTAATCAACAGGGGGGACTATACAGCCAAAAAGGGGGGGGCCCTAATCTACGGAAGGGACTATCTTGCCTAAAAGGGGGGCCCTAATCTACGGGGGGGACGATTCTGCCTACAAGGGGGCCCTAAAGAACGGAGGGGACTAATCTGCATACAAGGGGCCCTAATCTTACGGGGGGACTATTCTGCCTACAAGGGGGGCCCTAATCTAGGGGGGCTCTAAATCTACAGAGGGCCCTATTTTACATACAGGGGGGGCCCTAAGCTACCAGGGGGCCCCCATTCTATCTACATGGGAACCCTAAGCTACCGCCCGGGCGCCCAAAGCTGCCTACGTCCCCCCTAGCTACTGCAGGGTGGGTGCCAAGCTACCTGGCTACCGCCCGGGGGCCCCGTTGTGCCTACATACCAACTGGGGGTGCCCCATAATTACCAGGGGGAAATTTTCTACCATTTGGGCCATTATAAATGGAGAGTTTGTACATGAGGGGAGGGGGGCATTTCAGTTGGGAAAATGATAAAAAAAAAAGTGAGGAGTCCTCAGGTGTTTGTGTTGTAAATTCTACAGGGACCAGTGGTGGAAGGAGCAAGTCATCAGGGAGGTCGGGGACCGAATAGAGAAGAAAAGGGAAAAGTGAACGACTCCCCCAACAAGACGTCACCTGTGAGGCCCAAAAATGTAAGTAAACATTTGCAAAGCACCTGAATATCTGGTGTCTGCCACTATATGGTCACTGTATGGTGGTTTATTACAGTCTGCAGAGCCGTGCACACTAGTATATACCCCAAAAATGTCACTGTATGGTGGTTATATACAGTCTGCAGAGCCTGTGTACACTGGTGTCTACCACTATATGGTCACTGAATGGTGGTTGTATACAGTCTGCAGAGCCTGTGTACACTGGTGTCTACCACTATATGGTCACTCTATGGTGGTTATATACAGTCTGCAGAGCCTGTGTACACTAGTATATACCAGTATATGTTCACTATATGGCTGTACTATTGGTCTTTGTGTACTGATCAGTAAGAGTGTAGGGGTATTATTCAGTCACTTTGTGGTCATGTTCTGGCGGTATAATCGGGTCCCTATGTAGTAGGGTTATTGGTAATATTGGTTTTGGTATAGTGGATTTGTTTGGTAGCAGTATGATGGTGATATGTATGGAGAGGTATTCACCCCTTGTATTATCTAACAGCATGTCCTGGAAAATGTTCGTGATCAGGGAGGTGGGCAAGGGGGGGAGGGTAGGGGGCCCCATCCAAAAGTTCGCTATGGGGCCCAGGTTTTTCTAGTTACGCCCCTGCCTGTAAGATGTAAATTTGGTGGTAGTAGAGTTGTGGCTAGTGATTATGATACAGTTTTGTCAGATAACAGTCTCAGTCTCTAGAAGCTTGCATGCAAATGTTGCTTACTCTCTTCCCTTAACTCCTACACCAGGAGTCTATCTCTGGCTACTCTCTCTCACTCATTGATATTTATATTCCTCTAACATTGTGCATTACTTTTCTCTGTTACAGAGACCAGCTATCTCAGTCACTGGTGGTAAAGCTTGGCACCACTCTTGTCCATGGCCAATTCAGCAGTGCTTTTAGAGTGAGGGCCAGTTGTCTGTCTATCTGCAGGCCAAATCTTCTATCGCTCACTTTTGTTGCACAGCATTCCACTAGTCTTATCATACCAGTTCATCATATGGGCCAGGATTGCTCTTACTCTCGATCTAGCACAATATGCAAAACTTCTTGGTAGGAAACCCACCCATTTTATGTGAACATGTAGCTTGTCATAATATAGTCACAAGGCCACAATCTCACCAACGATTATCACCTACAGGACTCTCAGTGATATTCCACCTAAGCACCTGAGAGCAACATGAAACACAAGTAGTTTCCCACTTTTATGTTTCTAAACTGCATAATAACTGAAGTAATAGTAATTTAAATATAAGTAGTAATAATACAATTTACACCAACGTTACTTCCGCAGCCTCTCCTGCAACAGAAGGCATATGGTTAATTTGCACAACAGAACACCTCTCTTACAAGTGCAGTGCAATGCTATACAAAGAATAAAGGAAAAAATAGGAGTTGTTCAGTTGTAAAGACTGTTTTACTAAACCATGCAAATTTCTCAGTGGAATATACAATGTTTAAATAATATATGAACTTTTTTTTATAGGGTGACTTGATAGTCAGTGATACAATAAATTGCCATTGCTTGATTTTTAGTGGTATCGTCAGTGCAACATTTTCAACTTGCTACACACATGATCTTAAAACTTATAGCGGTGCAGTAGTACAGTCTGTACATTTTTTTTAGCATGCCGTTTTTTACCCCATATCGACCTTTGAGGTATCGGTACGTAATGGATGGGAAGGGTTCCTGACATTTGACGAACTGGTATATCAATCATGCATATTGTGCGAGAGCAGCGCATATAACCATCTATATATTACTATCAGCCAGGACCAGCATTTACTCCGGCTGTGACCTATTAACCCATTAAATGCTGTGGTCAACTGCAACAACGCATCTAAAAGGAATGACAAAGGGAGAGGGTTCCCTTATGATGAACTGTGTAAAAGAAAAAAAAAATGTCAGAACTGCAATTTTTGTTCATGCTGCAGAAAAAAACTGATTAAAAAGTCATAAAAACCCCAAAGTGGTACCAATAAAATCATAGTATAGTAGCTTATCAGCTCTGTATTCCTAGTTCCTCTCATTGCTATCACATGACTTTAGGGGATTTAATTTAGAGTGCAGAAAGCTACAGAGCTCAAAGTGGTAAAAAACAGTGCTCATCAAAGTTAAAAAATCTCCTTTGTTTGTTAGAGGTAACATGCTCTGTTCTCAAGCTGCCATCTGTCCTGATGATGTCACTCCCTGTTCTCAGATAAGACAAAGTACAGAGAGAGGAGGGTAGAGCAGGACATTGTTTTGTCAAGTTTTAGGAATACAGGTTTTGAATACGGTTTCAAGGAAGGCCAGTCAATAAGGATATAACACAATTTTATTTACAATAATCCAATAATAAATGAAGTATGATAAAATGATAATAGCATGAATTAATTGCAGGAAATAGTGTGATATTGTGCACACTTTTATAAAATAGTAATTTACAAAGGTTAAATATTTACATTAGTTCCAAAGTTACTTACATCAGTTACAAAGTTTCTTGCATCATCTATGGCTTTTTTTCATCATCTGCCTGAAATTCTTCAACCTTCAGAAGCAACATGGCGAAGGACAGAGAACTCCAGGGAAAACTGGTGAGAGTGTCCTCTACACATGGATAAAACAACACCATTTGATAGCATCATCTACACACCAGAGCTTCTGAAGTCACCACCTGCTTTTATATCTTACTTAAACAAAATGGCGGACACACTGCTGTGTCAGTTTAAAATACAAAGATGTTATTTGTGTACCTCTCTCATACAATGAATTTGGCAGTTTATAGTTTGAAATAAAGTACGCAAAAACATGTCTCAGACAAGATCATCTAAAAACTTACATTAAATGAAGACTTTTCACCAAAATACGGTCTTGTTAATCACAGCTTAAAATACAAAAGAAAGTCAACATAAGTGTATGGACTTGTACATTAAGTCAACTGGAGTGTGTACACTTGTGGCTATCGTATCAGAGAAATACAAAGAAGCTTGTGGAAGAATTGTTTATAAGCAGAATAAGCAGGCTTGTAAAAAAGGAAAATAATATTAAATGCTAGAGGAATATTGAACAAAATATAAGCAAAATATAAAATATCCATATTAAAATGTAACCTTTATTGGTTTACAGTAAAATAAATCCAAAACAAATGGACATACCAATCTTAAACGGTGATTATTTCAAACGGGTTCCGATTGATAATCTCCAAGGCAGTGACTGTAAGTAGACAATAAGCAGACAATTAAGCCTCTAGAAAATCCCTATCAGCAACGCTACTCTGCCCCTTAGTAGGATAACTGCCCTGAAAAAGTGTGATCCCACAAGTATTAACACCCTATACAAACCCTATTCTAATTAAAAATAGGGAAAAACGTATATTCCATTGTCTCCCAGTAAACTAAAGTAAAGCCCAGACGTGTTTCATTCAAAAAAGAAATCCTCAGTGGGCACCAACAATTAGAAGACCAACACAAAACCCAAATAGGAAGCAACAAAAAGCTAGTGTGCCTGTGGGGTAAAAACAGGTTAGTATGCTCTGGGGAGTGAATCTACCCCCTCTAATGACCCAACAAAATTTACCCAACAGTACATTTAAATCACAAAAGCATGCCCAGAAAGGAGCATTACCTCCAATCCCCATGTGATCCTTGATCCTACATCATCGGCCGGCATTCATGAACTCACATTGCACGTGTGCTACTCCCATTGACATCCGATGATGCCAATCCACTTAGAACAGACTCTGCGCATGCGCGCTACGTAGATATCTGAACAGCCCATAGTTAAGATGGAACCCGTTACATCCAAGGTAAGCAATGCGCCCACGCACCAGCCCCTATGCAGACTATTTATTTTTTATGACAAAGTCTACCACCAGCTTAGGGGCCCTGCTATGGGGAGCCCTTGTGCTCCCATATATGTAAATATGCTCCTGGGCTGGTGGGAGGAGACAGTGGTCTTCTCAGAAAGCTCTGAATTACATCATAGCCGTGTCTAGTATTGGGCACGGTATATTGATGATGTTTTCATCATTTGGCAAGGGGATGAGGTTAATTTCAAGATTTTTATTGAATTCCTCAATAACAATGACATTGGACTTAGCTTTACCTCCGAGATAAATAAGTATACATTACCCTTTTTAGATGTTTGTATCTCAAAAAAATTCATGGGTCATTAGAGGGGGTAGATTCACTCCCTAGGACACACTAGCCTGTTTTACCCCATAGGCACACTAGCCTTTTGTTGCTCCCTATTTGGGTTTTGTGTCGGTCTTCTAATTGTTGGTGCCTACTGAGGATTTATTTTTTGAATGAGTCGCATCTTAGCTTTACTTAAGTGTACTGGGAGACAATCAAATATATCTTTTTCCCTATTTCTATTTAATTATAATAGGGTTTGTATAAGGTGGTAATAGGAATAGACTTGTGGGATCGCCCTTTTTCAGGGTGGTTATACTTAGGGGCAGAATAGGGTTGCTGATAGGGATTTTGTAGAGGCTTAATTGTCTCCTTATTTCCTGTAGACCGGTACTTACAGTCACTGCCTTGAAGATTATCAATCGGACCCCGTTTGAAATAATCACTGTTTAAGATTGGTAAGTACTTTTGTTTTGGATATATTTTACTGTATACCAATAAAGGTTATGTTTTAATGGGGATATTTTTTTCTTTTGATTATAAACAGGCTTGTGCTTAACCCTAGTATGCATGACGTTAGAAATCTAGACGATCACATAACCCAGACCTTTTAGGCCGTTGTGCAAATCATATGGAGGAACTGAAATAAGTTTTACAAGTTTATTTCAACATTTTCAAGACAAGAAAAATACACAAAATTGTAATTAGAATTGTTTGCAGAAAACAAAAAAAAAAAAGGAAGTACATGGGACAAAAAAACCCATGTTATGCATTCTAGGTTATGAATCCTTTTAAACATGTAACAAGTTTATTTCAAAATTACAAAGTAAGATATGAAAAATACACAAACGAGGGCATTAAAATTTAGCTGCAACTACATTTCTTTTTCAACTTTTCCTTTTCAATTTTATTGGTCTTCCAAACAATTTATATGTTATCTTTCCTGAAGAATGTTCTTTACAGACATTTTCTCCACAAATGGTACAGTCATGCTCAGTTATAGTTTTGAGCGAACTGTTCGAGAAAAGGTTCGTTTCGAGTTGAGCTTTATGTATTTTCCGAAGTCTAGCAGAACCAAGCTTTTTACGGTAGTTCGAGTAAAAGTTCGCTTTCGACACATGCATTCCCCACGCCATTTCTCACTGTCGCTTTGCTTCTTCCTGTTTTTCTAGTGCCATCCAATCAGTGCATACAATAGAGAAGTGTCCAAAAATGTCACCAGTGAGGGTGTAGGGATCTCATTGATTGCTGAAATCACATGACCCTGTTCTATCTATTACACTGTATTTCCTGTTGAACGCCATTTAAATTTTATTCTCTGTACTGAACACACTGCTCTCTGCATGTTCCAATGCATGTAGGTACCCCATTTCACAGCGATTTTGTAAAGGAGAAGCTGCTAGTTAGATTAGTTAGATTCGTAAGGGGCAGTAAGTTTAGAGAATTATACACAGGAAAAGTCACGGACTTTTAAATTGCTGCCTGTATCCGTTTGTATCTGTAAAAACCTGTTTGTTTTTGCTCTCCTGATTTCTGTCCGCGACTTGCTTCCTGACCATCCTTTTGGCTTACGTTTCTTGGCATATACGTTCCAGTACTGTGACCGACCCGGACTGTTGGACCTTGAGTTTCCCTGACGGCCCTGCACTTAGCAGCATAAGGGCTGTTGTCCAGTTGGGGTCTGCGGCCTAGGAAAGCACGTCAAGTCGGCAGGGACAGTGGGCTGGGTGGCAGTCATGGGCCCACTGCACCTCCTCTGACGTGACATTTTCTCAGGCCATGTATTACTGCTCCCCACGTACCATGAACCCCATGACTGCACTGGTGGAGCAGATGCAGGGGTTTTACTCAGTTGGTCAAAGACCTGGCAATGAGGGTACAGCAGCAGGAGACCTCCCAGGGTACCCCCCAGGGTGGGAGTCTTCCGGCATTGCTTTCCCCCTCTGTGGAACCCCCCATTCAGTTACCCGATAGGTTTTCGGGTGACAAGAAGGCCTTTCGGACTTTCAGGGAAGGATGTCGGCTGTATTTTCGACTCCACCCACGTACCTCTGGTAATAAGGAACAGAGAGTGGGAATTGTCATGTCCCTACTCCAAGGGTCCCCCCAGTAGTGGGCGTTCTCACGACCCCCTGACTCTCCGGAATTTTCTTTGGTAGACAGATTTTTTAGCTCCTTGGGACTTCTCTTTGACGACCCTGATAGAGAGGCGGGGGGCCGAGACTCAGCTCAACCCCCTTTAAAGGGCAGGTAAGAACTTTAGAGGAGTATGCCTCTGAATTTCACTGCTGGTGTGTTCCTTCAGGGTGGAAACGACCCAGCCCCCCAGGTCCATTTTCGTAGGATTGGCTGACCATGTTAAGGACATGTTGGTGGCTTATCCTACACTGGGCACTCTGGATGACGTCATCGCTTTGGCAGTTCGACTTGACAGACGGTTTAGAGAAAGACGTAGAGAACAGACCCTTTCTCCGTTGCCCCCGTCTTACTCCACTTCTCCGTTCTACCACCATCCCAGAACCTGCGAGCGCGGTGATACCACCTGAGGAACCTATGCAGGTTGGGGCCTCTTCAGTGAGTGCTGTCAATGACCGCAGGACCTCGCGTCGCACCCAGGGACTGTGCTTCTACTGTGGCGGAGAGGGTCAACGCATCCGTGAGTGTCCTAAAAAGAAGCCCTGGCCGGTAAACTCCAGCGCCTAGGTGACTCGCCGGAAGGTCACCTAGGCGAACAGGTATTCCCTATGGTGTCCAAAAAGTTGTTGCTGCCAGTGAAAATTTCATATTTTTCTATATGCGAATGTGGGAGTGCTTTTGTAGATTCAGGATCAGCTTCCAATTTCATTCGCTAAGCATCTGGGCCTTCCCTGGAGGCCTCTAGCGGATCCTATGTGGGCCGTGGCTATTGATTCTACCCCGCTGGCTAAGGGCAATATTCAGTATTGCACCCCAGAACTTTAGGTGCTAGTTGGGTCTATTCATAAGGAGAAGTGTATACTGTTCATTATGGAGGGTTTACCTGCTGATGTTGTTTTGGGGTTTCCCCGGCTTCAGAAACACAATCCTGTGATTGATTGGGAGTCTGGAGAGTTAATTAGGTGGGGAGAGCAGTGTTTTGACAAATGTTCTTGGTAATGCGGAAGTAGAACAGATTCCTGCCTTTATTCGTGATTTTTCTGAGGTGTTTTCTAAAACCCAGTCTGAGAGGTTACCCCCGCATAGGTCCTATGATTGTGCCATCGAACTGTTGCCTGGGGTAAGGTTTCCTAAAGGCAGGATATATAATTTGTCAGGTCCAGAGAGAACCGCTATGAAGCAATACATTACAGAAGGGTTACATCCGCCTTCGGTGTCTTCTATGGGAGAAGGCTTCTTCTTTGTTAAGAAAAAGATGGAAGTCTCCGCCCATGCATTGATTATCGGGAGCTCAATAAAATAACGGTAAAAATCAATACCCCTTACCATTGATTCCTCACCTGTTTAATCAAATCCAGGGGGCTAAATTGTTTTTCAAGCTGGACCTAAGAGGGACATGTACATTTATTCGTATCAAGAAGGGGGGTGAGTGGAAGATCGCAGAGGGCCATTTTGAATATCTTGTTATGCCTTTGGGTTGTGTAATGCTCCCGCAGTCTTCCAGAACCTGGTAAACGATGATTTCAGAGAACTCATTGGTCATTGTATGGTTGTATATCTGGATGACATTTTAATTTATTCACAGGACTGGTCGTCACATGTTAAACATGTGCGGCAGGTTTTGCAAATCATGAAGGTTAAGGGCGCATTCTCACAGCACAGGACAAATACCGGCTGGTTTGCCGGCCAGTGTTTGTCCTGTTTTGCGGCCGTCCCCAAAGCCGCAGGGGGGACGGCTTTTCTCCGTGATGTGCGGAGAAAAGCCCTCCCCCTTCACAATCACAAGCACAGATTCCGTCCAAAAACCGGACGGAAGATTGTGTTTGTACATTGTTTTGCGGCCGGACCGCGGGCGGAAAAACCACCGGACAGAGAACCCGTGCAGTCGGGACTACTGCACGGATTTCCATAGAGCACCATTGTGCTCATTTTCAGCCAGTTTTTTCAGGCGGTCTGAAAAACCGCAAACCGGCTGAAAAATCGGCCAAAAACCCATGCCGTGGGGACATTCCCTAACAGTTTATTTGTCAAACTTGAGAAGTGTTTTTTCGGGGTTCAGGAGGTACCTTTCCTGGGATATGTTTTGACTACTAACTCGTTTCGCATTGATCCTGGGAAGGTTCAGGCAATTCTTGATTGGGTTCAAGCCTTGCAGCGGTTCCTAGGCTTTGTTAACAATTATCGTAAATTTTTCCGAAATTTTTCTGTTCTCGTTCGGCCTCTGACTGATATGACTAAAAAAGGGGTTAATATCTGTAACTGGCAACCAGAAGCCTTAGAAGCTTTCGAAAGGCTTAAGCAGTGTTTTGTCACTGCCCCAGTGTTGGTTCAAGTAGACTATACCAAACCCTTCGTCGTTGAGGTCAATGCTTCTGAGTTCTGACCAATCTTTGGCCATGTGCTTTCTTTTCCCATAAATTCTCCTCGGTGGAGAGGAACTGTGATGTCGGGGACCGTGAATTGTTGGCCATTAAGTGGGCCTTCGAGGAATGGCACCACTTCCTCGAGGGTGCCCAACACCAAGTCATGGTCCTAATAGATCATAAAAATCTTACCTTTCTAGAGAACGCTAAAAGGCTAAACCCACATCAGGCTCGTTGGGCATTGTTCTTTACTCGCTTTAATTTTGTTGTCACTCACAGACCAGGATCTAAAAATGTTAAAGCTGACGCGTTATTTAGAAGCTTCTGTGTCAGTTACTCACCTCGGGAGGATCCAGTACCTATATTACCCAAGGAGACAATTGTCTCAGCCATGTCCCCCGATATAGCCACTGAGATTAAGACACACCAGGACATGAGACCTGCTAATTGTCCGGCTTCTAGAGTCTTTGTCCCAACTCAGTTTCGGCTACAGTTATTAAAGGAATTGCATGATTCTGTATCCCAGGCTCATCTCTCGCAATTACTGGTGGCCTTCAGTGTATCGTGATGTGGAGGCCTATGTGGCAGTGTGTGAGATTGGTGTTTGGGCAAAGGTTCCCAGAACTCGTCCTCCTGGGGACCTTTATCCTCTCCCTATACCCGAGCCCCCATGGACCCACATCTCCATGGACTTTATGACCGATCTTCCTACCTCTGAGGGTAAGAAGGTCATTTGGGTGGTGGTGGATTATTTTAGTAAGATGTGTCATTTGGTTCCATTAAGAGGTTTGCCGTTGTCCAAGAAGCTTGCCGAGCTTTTCATCAAACACATTGTCAAACTACATGGGTTACCCAAGAATATTGTTTCTGACAGAGGGGTCCAATTTGTGTCCCGTTTCTGGAGATCTCTCTGTAAGGCTCTGGGTATCACCCTATCCTTCTCCTCAGCTTTCCACCCTGAGACTAATGGGCAGATGGAGAGGGTGAACCAAACCGTTACACAAAAACTGTTGTTTTGTCTCTGATCAGCAGGCGGATTGGGTTAAATACTTACCGTTAATGGAATTTGCGATTAATAATCAGGATAATAGTTCATCTGAGGTCTCTCCGTTTTTTTGTAAATACGTCCGGATTTCCCATTGGTAGCATTTCTAAGCTAATTGTTTATTATTTTAGGCTGCGTTGGTGATGTATTTGCGAACGTAAATACATCCGTAAATACGCCCAGAACTAAGCCCTGGGAACATAGAAATCCTGCTTGGAGAACCACAGGTCCCAGCAAGACCTGTGCTGTGCTGGCTCTTGCTGTAGATATGAAATAGAACAAAAGGTGAAAGAAGAAAAAATACATCTTAATTTTTTAATAAAAAAAAAAAAAATTACATCAGTACAACATCAGCATTGGCTTATTTTATTCAACTTTGATATTTATCTTTATTCATTCATTAATTTTAAAGACAACTCTTTTTGTTGTTTACTAACATGCTTAATGATTTTTCCCTGATTTCCAGCCTGTCTAGAAACTTAATACATGTTAGGCGCATTCCTTCTGCACCTAAGTTCCGCAATGCGCCTCACACACTGGCGAGGCGCAGGAAACTTTATACCGCATGTATGAGCGCACCTCGGGCGCCGACATAAATCAGACGCAGCTTTCATGGAAAAAAATGTGAAAACAGGCGCTCTGACGCGCCGATGATCATATATGTCGCCCCAGGTGTTCACATTCCACCATTATTTTACCACTACTAAAATGGGTTTGGACAGCATGTCACAGTTGGGGATGTCGGAAGAAAGTAGTAAGGGGAAACTCAGTGGTTTGTTTGAGATCTTCAAAAAAGAGAAACAACTGATACAACTGAATCAAGTCTTTAATACCTTTCTGAGGCCTTAAATTCAGCTATAATGAAAAAGTCCAAGAGCTCTGTGTCTCTCTATAGGGAAATGTAAGGTGACCAGGTCCCAAAAATACTTTGTTCTGATTGAAAACAGCCTGAATCCAAATCTTGAGTTCAAAAAAACAAAAAAAAATGATTAGCACCTCCCAAAATTGCAAAATAAATGATGCAGGTGCAGGCTGACATGGCTGTGATACAAATGCAAACATACAAAAATTTATAGCAGCTCTTCCATCCATTCAGGCAGTTTTTAATTAGAACAGAGCTGGGACCTTCATGTCCTGAAAAGTATGAAGGTTTGGAAAGACACTGAGAGGTGTAAGATTTAGAGTAGGTTTCCATCTGAACTGAGGCTACCTTGCCATTGGTGGAGGGGACCTGACCATTTTGATAAAAAAAAAATGTACACTAAGAGCCTCAGATTTTCATGTTTATTGCATAATGCATTTTTAAATAATATATACAGTGGGTACAGAAAGTATTCAGACCTCTTTGCATTTTTCACTCTTTCTTTCATTGCAGCCATTTGGTAAGATCTAAAAAGTTCATTTTTTTGCTTATTAATGCACACTCTGCAGCCCATCTTGAAAGAAAAAAACAGAAATATATTTTTGCAAATTAATTAAACAAGAAAAACTGAAATATCACATGTTCTTAAGTATTCAGACCTTTTGCTCGGTATTGAATAGAAGCACCCTTTTGAGCTAGTACAGCCATGAGTCTTCTTGGGAATGATGCAACAAGTTTTTCACACCTGGATTTGGGGATCCTCTGCCATTCTTCCTTGCAGATCCTCTCCAGTTCCATCAGGTTGGATGGTGAACGTTGGTGGACAGCCATTTTCAAGTCTCACCAGAGATGCTCAATTGGGTTTAGGTCAGGGCTCTGGCTGAACCAGTCAAGAATGGGCACAGTGTTGTTCTGAAGCCACTTCTTTGTTATTTTAGCTGTCTGCTTAGGGTCATTGTCTTATTGGAAGAAGAACATTTGGCCTAGTCTGAAGTCCAGAGCACTCTGGAAGAGGTTTTCATCCGGGATATCTCTGTACTTGGCCGCATTCCTTTCTTCAATTACAACCAGTCATCCTGTCCCTGCAGCTGAAAAACACCCGTGTCGCATGATGCTGCCACCACCATGTTTCACTTTTGGGATAGTATTGGGCAGGTGATGAGCAGTGCCTGGTTTTCTCCACACATACCGCTTACAATTAACACCCAAAAGTTCAATCTGGGAGTCCTTCATGTGTTTTTTTTGCAAACTGTACGTGGGCTTTCATATGTCTTGCAGTGAGGAAAGGCTTCCGTCAGCACACTTTGCCTAAAAGCCCCGCTTGGTGGAGGGCTGCAGTGATAGTTGACTTTGTGGAACTTTCTCCCATCTCCCTACTGCATCTCTGGAGCTCAGCCACAGTGATCTTGGGGTTCCTCTTTACCTCTCTCACCAAGGCTCTTCTCCCATGATTGCTTAATTTGGCTGGAGGCCAGGTCGAGGAAGAGTTGTGGTCATCCCAAACTTCATCCATTTAAGGATTATGGAGGCCACTGTGCTCTTAGGTGCCTTGAGTGCTGTAAAAATTCTTTTGTAACCTTAGCCAGATCTGTGCCTTGCCACAATTCTGTCTCTGAGCTCCTTGGGTAGTTCCTTAGACCTCATGATTCTCATGTGCTCTGACATGCACTGTGAGCTGTGAGGTCTTATATAGTCAGGTGTGTGCCTTTCCTAATCAAGTTTAATTAAACACAGCTGGACTTCAGTGAAGGAGAGAACCATCTCAAGGAGGATCAGAAGGCAATGGACAGCATGGAAGTTAAATATGAGTGTCACAGCAAAGAGTCTGAATACTTATGACCATGTGATATTTCAGTTTTTCTTGTTTAATAAACTTTCAAAAATATCTACATTTCTTTTTTTTTTTTCTTTCAAGATGGGGTGCAGAGTGTACATTAATAAGCAAAAAATGAACCAAATGGCTGCAATGAAAGAAAGAGTGAAAAATTTAAAGGGGTCTTAATACTTTCCGTACACACTGTGTATTCATGTTTGTCTCTTAGTGCTTCAAAAGTGCTGCTCTCCTTTTTGTTTCTTTGCAATCATATTGCAGCCATGTCAGCTTGCATCTGCGCCATTTGTTTTAGAATTTTGAGAGGTGCTGACCATTTTTTTCCCCCTTTGGATTCACAGGTAATGTCTTCTATGACCTGAGGTGAAAACCTTCTCTTTTTTTTCATGTGGTCCAGACTGCCATGACTTGTTGTTTGATATCCTCTCCACCTATTCCTCAAAACCTATACTTCTTATGCTACTGCTGTCCTCAGTGCTGTCCCTGCTGCTGCCCTATAACTGGACATGTTGTATGTCAGAAAAAAATAATAGTGCCAGATAATATCCCAAAAAATAAGGCCAAACAGATAATTCCCCGATTTGTGTCCCAGACAGAATAAGTGTCCCATGTACATGTCATACATCGCTGCTCTGACCCCCTTCTCTTTCCCATATAGACTGCTGCTCTAGTTTTCTTCTTATATATACACCGCTGCTATATCCCTCTCCTCTTATGATCACTTATCACTACACCATTGCTCATGCCCCCTCTCTGATATTTAAAGACTGCTGCTTATTCCTCCTCCTTTTCTACATATACTGGTGCCCCCTCCTCTGTCACATAAATTCTGCAGCTGTAACCAACCCTTCTCTGTCACATTCAGACCGATGCTATAGAGAGAATATAGACTTTCTGTGCTTCCATATGATTAATTCCACTTCTTGTGGTTGTGAGTTCATCCAGGTTTACCACTAAAGTCCAGATATGTGTTAGGTGGATGCTGGAAGTCGCTTTTGAGTTGCTGTAGATGAGCTAGGCATTTTATTATCCTGGGGTTCTTCGTACCTATGAGTAGGGGAGTTTTTTGCCTTAGGATGGCGTGATGTTTCAGTTCATCCTGAACCTTTCTAAAATGACAGGCTGGGAGTAGGCAAGAGGGAAATACGGCTGTCTCTCCCGTCTGCTATGTAACTTTTGAGGGCCCATTTCTGAGGCAGGTGTGGGTCCCAGAGGTAGATCCCACACCTATCAGACTTTGATGGCATATCCTAGCAATGGACCATCAAAGTTTATAGTGGTAAAACCCCTTTAAACTTTTCTACATCAGTATACTCTTAATGTTTGATACAGATTAGACAGAGACTTGGAAGCTGTGATAACCACATTTACTTACTATGTACATAGAAATTTCAGCAAATGGGTAGAGGATAAAACTCTTTGTTTAAATTGATATTTGTGAATCTTTGTTGCATGCATTTATTTAAATTTTGACAAAATGTATGTGCATTTCTTTCCAGATCTGCCGACTCTTTGACACTTGATTTGTGCTTTATTTCATTTCTCTTGTTAGAAACTTTAAATTGAACATTTCCAGTCCAGCAGGATGTAAAAAAAAGACCCTTAAGCTTGGAAAGTGTATGAAATTTAAGCTTCATTAATTATTTACATGTGTAACTAAAGGACAACATGTAAACATTTGTGTAGATATATTCTGCCTTTTCTAGTGAACTACTCATTCTTGTACAATCAATATTTATCATTTTATATCAGTTACAAATATATCCAAACAGGTTTAGATTTTAATGATGTTATGTGGATTATAATGGTCAACATACACTGAGCTATCTTTGGTCTATTAAAGCCTATGCGTATACCGTAGGTAAACTCAGTGGTATACATTTGAATACCCTTTTGCTGGTTTTTCAACACATATGTTCAGCAGAGAGCATTAGTGTGATGTGAACAGGGCTTTATTTGCTTTTTATTTGAAGAAATATTGGTATTTTTCTGTTTTAGTTTCCTATCCATTTTTGAAAACAGCTTGAACCCCAAGTTGATACATTTTATCTGCACGGATAGAAAGTTTTAAGGACAAAGAGAGAATTTATGATTTTGATGTATTTAGCTCACAGTGTAGGCAATCCTCTGTGAGCTAAATACATGAGCAGTTCAAAATCTCTCTTTTGTTCTTACAGTGTGCAATGAATATATTAGGGTAAATAAAATGTATCAACCTTCAATCCAGGGTGTTTATCTCTATGAGGATTTCATGCTAAGCTGTGAAAAGTATTAAGTTCATATGGGTTTTCATCCTTTGGAAATAACAAAGAATGTACACAAGAATTTCAAGACAAGTTGCAATACTTTTCATTTCATTATGTGAGCTTAAGCGGCTCTGGGATCTTGGCACACGTGTGTTTTCAGGTAGAGACAGAGACAGATCTTCGGGTGCAAAAATACAGGGCCTCTGTATTTTATTTAAGCAGCAAACAAAAACAACAAGTGCAAGGCATGCACCGACATAAACAAAACAACCGCCTGCCCGTCTGGGCTCTAACTAACAAGTGACCAACTTACTATCAGCTTGTAAGTTTCCTGCTGGATCTCCAGCGTGTCTCCTCTCCAGACTTAAAGGTAGCCTGGGAGTTGTAGTCTCCTCCAGTCAGCTTCCCTGCTGACATATATTCCAGGTAAAACCTGGAGTGGAACCTCGGAGAGTGGATCCATGGGGAGTGAGCACCCACCCTGCTCTATGCTCACTCCCAATGAAAGGCTGACCCGGGAATGGCTGAAAGCCATGCTAACATTAAACGTTAAACATATGTCGACAGTCTATACTGTCGACACCTATCTAATATTGGCCTTTCATTCCCCCAAGGCTCCTTACCTTGGGGGCATGTGTCTGGACATTTGAAGGCGCATGCAAGGACTCTGGCCGGGATATATACACCGTTATATACCCTTCCTGCTGTTGCAACCTTACATATCCCCCCCCTCTGCTCAGACCCGTGGGGCGGAGCACCTTGTGCCCCGAAACTGTGCACCCTAGACAACGCATCTGCGTTTGCTTGCTGGGACCCGGGACGGTGTTCCACACAGAATTTGAAGTCCTGCAGAGCCAGGAACCACCGGGTCACCCTTGCGTTCTTCCCTTTGTTTTGGGCCATCCATTTCAATGGGGAGTGATCTGTGATCACCCTAAATTGCCTCCCCACTAGATAATATCGAAGTGACTCAATGGCCCACTTCAGGGCCAGACATTCCCTCTCCACAATGGCATAATTTTTCTCAGCCGTCGACAACTTCCGGCTGAGGTACACGATCGGGTGCTCTTCCCCGTTAATCCTTTGGGATAAGACTGCCCCTAAGCCTACTTCTGAGGCATCTGTCTGCAACAGGAATTCTTCCCTGAAGTTAGGGGTAATCAGAACAGGCCTCTTACATAGAACCTCCTTAAGTTTTTGGAAGGTTTGTTCGGCCTCAGGACTCCACTTTACCATGGTGGACTTCGCTCCCTTGGTGAGGTCTGTTAGAGGAGCAGCTATTGAGGCAAAGCCGGGCACAAACCTCCTGTAATAGCCTGCAATGCCCAGGAAGGCTCTAACCTGCTTTTTGGACACCGGTGAGGCCAATTCCTAATGGCTTCAAGCTTATCTACTTGGGGTTTGATGATCCCTCGGCCTATGTTGTAGCCAAGGTAGCGAGCCTCTTCTAGCCCTATCGCGCATTTCTGGGGATTGGCTGTTAGCCCAGCGGCCCCTATCGCGTCTAGGACTGCTTGCACCTTAGCCAGATGCGAATCCCAATCAGCACTATAAATCACCACATCATCCAGGTATGCGGCTGCATACTTTTTATGCGGCTGCAGGATGATGTCCATTAGCCTCTGGAAGGTCGCAGGGGCCCCATGTAACCCAAAGGGAAGGACTACATACTGGAAGTGTCCCTCTGGGGTAGAGAATGCTGTTTTTTCCCTGGCCTCATCTGTGAGGGGAACCTGCCAATACCCCTTGGTGAGGTCTAAGGTGGTCATATACCTCGCAGGCCCCAACCTCTCGATTAGCTCATGGGACCCTTGGCATGGGGTAGGCGTCAAATTTGGAGATCTCATTCAACTTGCGGAAATCGTTACAGAACCGCAAGCTACCATCCGGCTTAGGAATGATCACAATTGGGCTCGACCACCCACTTTGGGACTTCTCTATGACCCCTAAGGCTAACATTTTCCTCACCTCTTCTGATATGGCTTGCCTCTGGGCTTCCGGTACCCTGTATGGTCTTAACCGTACCTTTTGACCGGGCTCGGTGACAATGTCATGTTTAATGACGTCTGTCCGGCCAGGCAGTTCAGAGAAGACCCCTCGGTTCCTTTGTAGGAATTCCCTGACCTCCTGCCTCTGGACCTCTGACAAGGATTCTGAGATATGAACAGGGGGTAACCCCTTGTTTGGGACCTCCCTGACCTCCTTTGCAGCCACCAGACTTTCTCAGTCCTTCCAGGGTTTGATGAGGTTAACATGATATATTTGGTAGGGCTTTCTTTTCCCTGGCTGGAAAACCTTGTAGTTCACCTCACCTACCCTTTCGCAGATTTCATAAGGGCCTTGCCACTTGGCTAGAAATTTGCTCTCTACTGTGGGGACTACGATTACCCTGTCCCTGGGCTGAAAGGATCTGACCCTTGCGGTCCTGTTGTAAACTCTGGCCTGTGCCTCCTGGGCCTGCTGCATGTTTTCCCTTACAATGGGCATAACAGCCGCGATCCTGTCCTGCATGTCGGCTATATGCTCGATGACACTCCTGTAAGGGGTTTCCTCTTGTTCCCAGGTCTCCCTGGCTATGTCCAGGAGCCCTCGGGGATGTCTCCCATACAGCAGCTCGAATGGAGAGAATCCCGTAGACGCCTGTGGCACTTCCCGGATGGAAAACATCAGATAGGGCAACAGGCGATCCCAATCCCTCCCATCCTTGTCCACCACCTTTCTTAACATCCCTTTTAAGGTCTTATTGAAACGCTCTACCAGACCGTCGGTCTGGGGATGGTACACGGAGGTGCGCAGGTGGGTAATCTTTAGCAGGCGACACAGCTCTTTGGTCACTTTGGACATGAATGGAGTGCCCTGATCTGTCAGGATCTCCTTTGGGATCCCAGTACGGGTGAATAGGTGGAACAGTTCCCTAGCTATCCCTTTGGAGGAGGTGTTTCTGAGGGGTATGGCCTCTGGGTAGCGGGTGGCATAATCCAGTACCACTAGGATATGCTGATGTCCTCTGGCCGATTTAGGGAGGGGTCCTACCAGATCCATGCCAATCCGTTCGAAGGGCACCTCGATGATGGGCAGGGGAACCAGCGGGCTCCGGAGATGGGGTCTAGGGGCGTGGACCTGACACTCTGGACAGGACTGACAGAACTCTTCCACTGCCTTATAGATGCCGGGCCAGTAGAAGTTCCGCTCCACCCGCTCCCTAGTTTTCTCCGCGCCCAAGTGTCCCCCTAAGACATGGGAATGGGCTAATTCCAAAACCATACGGACATGGGTCCGGGGTACCACCAACTGCTCTACCACCTCGGTTGGTGTCCTTTTCACCCTGTACAGGAGGTTATTCTGTATGGCGAAGTGAGGGTACACCAACTTCTCCCCTGGTTCCTGGGATTTACCATCTATGACCTTTACGCTTTTCCAGGCGTTCTGCAAATTATGGTCCCTCAATTGTTCCGTACCAAAATTCCCTCTCGAGACCGGCAAGGAGGAGAGTTCCAACTCAGAGGGGGTCTCCTCTGCGTCTCCAGCCAGTACCGAAAATGGAAAAGGTAGCGGTTCTACATTATCACCATGGCATACGTTATTTACAGGCGGTACCACATCATACATGCATTTATTTTTATTTCCCCATAACTCCCAAAACAAGGGGAAATCACATCCGATAATTGCCCTATGGGGTAAGCTTGCCACAACGGCCACCTCATGTTGTGTCACCCCACAGGCAGTCTCTATGGCAAGTATGGCAGTGGGGTAGTCCTTGGTGTCCCCGTGAATACACACTACCCCTATTCGGCGTGTGTGTAGTTGATCCGGGTTCACCAGCTGTGCTTGCACGAGGGTCACCAAGCTCCCCGAGTCCAGGAGGGCCTGCACGGAATGTCCATTAACGGTGGACCGTGCACTCTCTAAAGGTCCACCCCAGCCGCAACCCTTGTGGAGTAAGATGGCCGGGCAAACCAGGAAGTACGCCTCCCCAACCCACATTCCATGGGTTCTTCTCTCCCCGGGCAACGTGCCGCCACATGACCTAGTCCTTGGCACCGCCAGCAGATTATGGGGTCCCGGGCTTTAGGAACGTGGTCCCTTTTTGGGATGGGTGGTCTCTCCCCCCTTCCGCTTAACCGTGACCCCTCTCTTGGGACAGGAACAGTCTTACCGCGGTTGGAGGTCTGCGGACTCCTCTGGGGGTGTAGCACCTGCAGGAATTCTTCCGTGGCGCTGTATCTCTCCACCACCGCGACCAGTTCATCCACACTTTTGGGGTCTGTGTAGCCCACGCACCGCTGGAGCCTGACGGGAAGGGCCCGCATGAAACGGTCACAGACCACCCGTTCGACCACCTGGGCTGGGGTGAGAGTGTCCGGCTGTAGCCACTTGTTGGTAAGGTGGAACAGGTCGTACATTTGGGACCTTGCGGGCTTGGTAGGATCAAACTCCCAGGCTTGTACTCTCTGGGCTCTTATGGCCAGGGTGACCCCCAGTCGGGCCAGTATCTCACCACGTAGTTTGGCGCAGTTCTTGGCGTCTTGGACTCTAAGGTCGAAATAGGCCTTTTGTGGTTCGCCCGTTAGGAAGGGGGCCAGGACATCTGCCCACTGGTCCACAGGTAGCTGCTCTCTTTCCGCTATCCGTTCGAAGGTCCCCAGGTAAGCCTCGGTGTCATCATCCTTGGTCATCTTGCGCAGGGAGCTTTGCACCACCTGGCGGGGCGTTGACTGCACACCTGTTGACCCCTCTGGCCTCACCGCCAGGGCCTGAAGCTGTTGCTGCAGAGTCTGGTTCACCTGCTGTTGCTCCTTCACCGTGGCCTGGTGGGTCTCGATTAACAGGCGGTTGGTCTCAGCTTGGGCCCGGATGGTCTCCTCGTGCGCCTTCTGCTGACTAGCCGCCATCAGCTGAAGGTTGGCGTTTGCTTGTATCAGCTGTTTTACCAGCTCGTCCATTTTCACTGACTCGGCTGACTGTGTGGTAGCTGCTTTCACCCAGGACATACGTTCCTTACGCTTCCTTCTGTCACAGGTGTTTATCAGAGTACTGCCTCTCATATGCCCACATCCTCCACCATATGTGAGCTTTAGCGGCTCTGGGATCTTGGCACACGTGTGTTTTCAGGCAGAGACAGAGACAGATCTTCGGGTGCAAAAATACAGGGCCTCTGTATTTTATTTAAGCAGCAAACAAAAACAACAAGTGCAAGGCATGCACCAACATAAACAAAACAACTGCCTGCCCGTCTGGGCTCTAACTAACAAAGGACCAACTTACTATCAGCTTGTAAGTTTTCTGCTGGATCTCCAGCGTGTCTCCTCTCCAGACTTAAAGGTAGCCTGGGAGTTGTAATCTCCTCCAGTCAGCTTCCCTGCTGACTTATATATTCCAGGTAAAACCTGGAGTGGAACCTCGGGGAGTGGATCCATGGGGAGTGAGCACCCACCCTGCTCTATGCTCACTCCCAATGAAAGGCCGACCCGGGAATGGCTGAAAGCCATGCTAACATTAAACGTTAAACATCTGTCGACAATCTATCCTGTCGAAACCTATCTAATATTGGTCTTTCATTCCCCCAAGGCTCCTTACTTGGGGGCATGTGTCTGGACATTTGAAGGCGCATGCAAGGACTCTGGCCGGGATATATACACCGTTATATACCCTTCCTGCTGTTGCAACCTTACAATATTAATAAACCTTACTTTACATACAACTAGATACAGGCTAGTCGATTATCAACTGATAATATTACAGCAAGGGCTTATTATTAAAGCAAGTATGGCAGTAAAATTTGTTATTAATTAGTCAAATAATCCATCTCTGATTTTAAAAAAAACTTTCCTAAAAACAGGAAAAGTAATCATTAGAGATGGGCGAATTTCTCAAAAATTCGATTCGGTGACTTCGCTGAATTTTCCGACAAAATTTGTTTCGGTCCAAATTACTTCGGGACTAATCACGTTAAAAAACAGCTGTTTCCAGGCTGCACCGACCCTGCAGGGTGCTGTAGAACGTTGTGCCATGCTTAAATATGCAGAGGGAGCTTGGTTTGGTATTCATACAATGTTGTGTTTTAGTATGACACGCATATGACTGCCGCCGCTCTTAGAATCGCTTCACTATAAAATTCCCTGGGGACTTCAGAGGGCAAAACTGAACAAAAAAATTAAGCGGGAATGTAGCCTGATAAAGTCATGTCAGCGAAAGCTGGAAAAAAACAAGCTGAGAGCTCAGGTGGCAACATCAGTGACAGAGTGTGGAGGTGACGGCGGCAGCCACAGCAGCATGAGGTTAGAGAGTGGCACAATGCATTTTTGGAGGGGGCAAAAAACAGGGGCTAGGCCACAGAGGGCACAATGAACGTGTGGAGGACGGCAGCAGCCCCATGAGGTCGACAGTGGCACAAAGACATTCTGAAGGGGGCAAAAAAGGAGTAGGCCACAGGTGACAATGACACAGTGTGGAGGTCAAGTAAACAGCATGGGTCAGCAGTGGCCAATGACATTCTGGAGGTGGCAAAAAACATAGTAGGCCACAGAGTGGCACAATGACAGAGTGGGGGTTACGGGAGCAGCCACAGCCGCACATGAGGTCAGAGGTGGCACATGACATTCTGGAGGTGGGAAAAACAGGAGTAGGCCACGAGTGGCACAATGCCAGAGTGGAGGTGACGGAGGAGCAACACTGGGTCAGAGAGTGGCACAATGCAGGGTGTGGAGGGCACGGGAACGCCACAGCAGCAGATGAGGTCAGAGGTGGCACAAAGACAAATTCGGAGGGTGGGGAAAAACAGGAGTAGGCCAAAGAGTGGCACATGACACAGTGTTTGGGGGTCACGGCAGCAGCAGCATAGGTCGACAGTGGCACAATGATATTTGGAAAGGAAAACAGGAGTAGGTCACGAGTGGGACAATGACACAGTGTGGAGGTCTCGCAGCAGCAAAATGAGGTCAGAAAATGGCCAATGCATTCTGGAGGGGGCAAAAACTGGAGTGGCAAAGTGGGACAATGACAATGTGGAGGTACGGCAGCGCAGATGAGGTCAGGCAGTGGCACAATGACTTCGGGGGGTGTCCCAAAAAAAGTAGTAGGGCCCCAAATGGCACAATGACACAGATGGGGGTCACGGCAGCAGAGCATGAGGTCAGGAGTGGCACAATGCATCTGGAGGTGGCAAAAACTAGAGAGCCCGAGTGGCACAATGACACGTGTGGAGGTCATAGCAGCCAGCATGAGGTCAGAAGTGGCACAATGACATTTGGAGTGGGAAAAATTGGATAGGCCAAAGGTGGCACAATGACCGTGGGAGGGCACGGCAGCACGCATGAGGTCAGAGATGGGACAATGACATTTTGGAGGTGGCAAAAAAAAGGAGTAGGACAGGGGCACAATGCCACGTGTGGAGGGGGACGGCAGGGGCTACAGCACACAGCATGAGTTCAGGTAGTGGCACAATGACATCCTGGAGGTGGCCAAAAAGTAGTAGGCCCCGAGTGGCCCAATGACAGGGTGGAGGTTCGGCGCAGCCACGCAGCAGCATGAGGTCATAGAGTGCACAATACCAGTGTGGAGGTCACGGGGCAGCAGCATGAGGGAGGGAGTGGCACAAGACATTCTGGGGTGCAAAAAAAACAGGGTTTGGGGCCCCAAGAGTGGCACATGACAGGAGGGAAGGGCACGGCGGGGCAACGCATGAGGTCAGGAGTGGCACAATGAAACAGTGTGGAGGTGCCGCAGAGAAAAACAGCAGAGCATGAGGTCAAGAGGGGCACAATGTCAGAGTGTGGAGGGGGGTGGCAATACCACCCCTGGTAAAGATGGTGGTGGGCCCAAGGGGAGAAACTGTCAGCGATGTGTGCTCGGCGGGTGGCGGCATCGAATAGTGGTGAGGCAGGTAGTTTAAACCCCCAGATCATTTTCTATTTGGGTGAGGCGTCTGGCTGATGTGTCTGACCCCAAAAGGCATTGGTGTGTGGAAACCCGGGCGCCCACGCCTGATTCATCTTGACAAAGGTCAGTCTTTCCCACTTTTCCCCGGGAAAAAAAGGGGTTCCCCTTGGGGGAAAGATGGCCCCCCCCCGCATGAACACCCGCTCTAATCCCACACTCTGGGGAAGGACAGTTCCCCACTGAAAAAACTGGAATTTGCGGCCCACATCCATTTTTGACTGAACGTAGCCAGGGATTTTCAAAATGGGGGGGCGATTGCTGTCCAAGGGGGCCACCACCTGTTGTTTCAGGGTCTTCTCCAGGTCTGTGCTGCTGCTGGGACTCCCCTCTCACTGTCGGGGGAAAGAAGCTGTAAACAGTAACCCAGATTAGGTTGTGCTGGGGAGTGGTACTTTCCTACCCCCCTTCCCCCCACCTTCCCCGACCCGCGGCGTGTACGTGAGCGTGAAAAACCCCCGGTAGCCCTGGCAGGGAAAAAATTTGACTCGGAGGATTTCCCTATAGATTTGAATTTGTCCTCCCTCCAGCAGCGGGGAAAAAGGCTCCTATTTTTGACCGGTGTGAGGTTCAATAGGTGGAGACCCAGAAGTCTCCCTCTGCGGTGGTGATATTGGCTGTCACTAGCCGGCAAATCAGCATGCTGCGGGCCATTGAAAAGTGACTCCGGGGGGCCCCATCCCTCCATCTCCACTGTATACTGACGCATGCTTTCGGGTCATTGACTGTCTTCCTATCTTCATTACCTCCTCCAGCTGCTCTGCTCCCCCTCTCTGTAACTGGGTAGAAAATCCCCTCATTTCACCAGACAAAGCTTCTGCTCCAATGTCCTCCTCTCCATTTTTAGTCCCCACCGGACTCTGTGGCTGTGGATTAGTCGCCACGTCTCCAGTCCCGCCCGACGATTTTTAGTCTGTTCCAGGACGAAGCAGTGGGGAAAACGTTATTCATACCCCTTTTGGCGATGACAAATAACGTGCCTCCTTGAATGGCCCCAACAAACGGCAAGTGTCAGCAGACTGCCCCCTGGTGAATCAAAGTTACACAGGGGAGTCCTCCCGTCCGCCCGGATCAAAAATCGTTAATGGCCCTTTTTTGTTATACAGTCGGTCCCAAAAATGTGCAGGTGGAATTCCAAAGGGGGGAAACATGCATACAGAGTGTGTTGGGGGAGGGCCATTCTGCGCTTTAACCGAGGAGGGTGTTTTGCCTTTGTAGGAATGGAGAATGCGCACAGTTTCCCGGCCATTTTCAGAATCTTTTTAAAATCGGTTGGGAAAACTTTTAGGAACCTTTTCACGACCGATTTTAACCGGGGGCGCCCTGCAGGGTGCATGGACATTCCCCCCTCGGGCAGCCACGGACACCATTTCCCCCCCATTTTCCGTCACCATGGTTTCCCATTTGAGTTGGCGCGGAAAAGCCACATCGATTTCTTGCTGCATGACACAGAGCAGTTCCTCCCCTGTGTGACTTCGTTTGCCGAGGCAAGCCAGGTGTAGAACTGTGTGATACCGCTGTGCCCTACACATGTGGTATGATGGAGCAGTACTTGTGAAGGCTGAGATGGTGGTGGTGTTGTTGGAGGAGGAGGAGGAGGAGATTGGCTCAGGAGCCGCAGTTTGACAACGTGGAGGAGAAAGCGACGTCTCCTGTCCAAGTTGTTGGTGTGCCTGGGCAGGAAGCACATTCACCCAATGGGCCGTAAAGGACATATACTGGCCCTGACCGTAGTTACAGCTCCAGACATCCGCGCTGCCGTGCACCTTGGAACAAACCGATAAGCTCAAGGACTGGCCCACCTTCTGTTCTACATATTTATGAAGTGCTGGTACTGCCTTTTTGGAAAAGAAATTACGGCTTGGAACTCTCCATCTCGGCTCGGCACAAGCCATTAGTTCTCTGAACGGTGCAGAGTCCACCATTTAGAAAGGGAGGGACTGCAGTACCAACAACTTGGACAGGAGTACGGTCAGCTGCTGCACCTTAGGATGGTTGGACGCATACTGTTGTCTCTTTGCAATCGCCTCGCTGAACGACTGCTGGCGCCATGAGTAGCGAGGAGCAGGAGCATCTGGACCGGGAGATGATGGCAAAGAGAAACAGCTCCCTTCTGCAGAGGTGGTGGAGCCTTGACTGGCTGCAATGGCATGCGTGCCACTGGCCGCTGCTGCTGCGGCGGCAGGATGGACCACCACATCTGAGCCACGTTTCTCCCAGGCCACCGGATGGTGACGCTGGATGTGTTAACGCAGGGCCATGGTGCCAACGTTAGCTCCCTGGCCACGCTTCACTTTCTGCCCACAGATTCTACATATAACCATATTCGGCTCCTCTGGTGTCTTAGCAAAGAACTGCCACACTGCCGAGTAGCTGATTTTACCGCCAACGCTCTGCACTGAGTAACTACTACCGCCGCTGACTCGCTAAGCCCCTGTGCCGCTATTTTCTTGGACCTGCAAAGCGGGTTTTCTACCCCATGGCCGCTTGGCTCCTGACCTCACACTGCTGCTACCCTGCTGAATCACGGCCACACAACCCACTTGCTGGCTGGGCTGCTGCCTGACGCGCAAGCTGACGCCCTCTTCTCCTGACGATGATGAAGCCCTTGCTTCACCCAGCTCCCAAGTGCGGTCGCCTACATCATCATCTATTTGTGTTTCATCGTCACTGCTGTCCTCATCACCGGTCTTGGTATGCAGAGGCTGACCCCTCACAACATGACCTCCCATGACACTCTCCACATCTATACTTTGCCGCCTACTGCAAGAAGCAGGGGATATTGTCCCTATTTCTTCGATGCCAAGAAGCTGCTGACTGCCCTCCTCAGATTGTTCATCCTCCCTATATAGTGGCGCTGAGCCCAAACCACATAGTAGATCTCTGGCTGAGGGAACCGGATGGGACAGAGGCGGGTTGAGGACAGGTGAGGGCCGCTGACCCACTCCCGGGCCATGCCAACTAATGGTTATGTCTGACGTTCCCACCGACTCTTGGCTGGGTTTGTCAGCTGTCTTCTGGGAGGAAGTGGATGACCTAGTCAACCAATCAAGAACCATTGGGTTGCTGAACAACACACGGCCACTAGATGACAGCGGCAGTTGTGGCCTCACTGAGTGACCCCTGCTGCGACGTCCCCTTGCTGTGCTGTGACCTGGGCCTGCTCCAGGAATGTTTGTGCCACTGCCACTCGCAGGTGAAGAGCCTGCCACCTCCCCTGTCGGGACATGCTGTTTGTTCTAAAATGTACAGACATGTTTGATGAAGATATCTGTAATGATAAATAACACCCCTGTATTTGACTCCAATGGAATCCAGTAACAAGCTTGTAACCCTTGGATATAAATTGCGCTCCCCCAAAGGGCCAGGAAAAATTACTTGTATGGTCGTTAAAAACACTGTGTATTTTACTGAATGTAAAAGCACAACAGATTACTTTAACCTTCGGATATGAATTATGCTACAGGCAAAATTGCTTCTTTGGCGGTGAAAAAAGACGTTTTCTTTTAGTGACCACAACAGCAGAAAAAACGCTTAATTAACCCCTGGATGTAAATTGCGCAAAAGAATTGGGCAACCAAAAAATTTAAATGGTATTTGGATTTTAAAAAGCTGTTTCTTTAAATGAATACAACAGTAACAGGCTTAGATAACCCTTGGGTATTCAATGTGCTTTTGAGCAGATAGCATTAAAATTATATGCAAGCTGTATTGGACGCACACTGGAAATTCAGTTCCAATACCCCACAAAATCAGAGTTAGAACGTTAGAGAAGCAGTCTCTGAGACAAGCTGTGACACCCCCAAAAATCGCTGTATAAAAATGAGTTCTTTTATAAGAGATATCATTAGCAGCCGTGGCAGCACCCTTTCCCCAATCAGTACAGTGAGAGCAGTTTTGAGCTCCCTAGCGTCGCGCCCGGACATATATAGTGCGGGGGGACGTCACAGAATCCCCCCGGTCTCTGATTGGCTTCATCTCTGCACATGTCATGTAGGCTTGCCCTTCTTTCTCCCAAGTTTTTTGCCCCATGTAACGCCATGTGCTTGCAGCCATTTTATCAATCAAAAGACACTTCGTTCACGCGAAGTTTCCCCAAACTTCGACTTCGTTCAGAACCGAAGTTTTCCTGAAATTCTAAACGAATTCCACTTTGTTAGAATCAATTCGCCCATCTCTAGTAATAATAAAAATAAATGTTGCTCACTCTGTAACTCCAGTGCTGCTGCTCCAGTGGTTCCCACCAGTCCTGAAGAAATTATGTCAGGTATACCATTAATGTCATCAATGTAGTCGGTCATTAGCCAACACTGTCTTAGTGCTGTACATAGCAGCATCAATGTAGAGGTCTGTGAATAGAAAAATTGTTCAGGGTAATAATGTGGATGACATCATCACCACATACTAAATTTCAGCATTGAAACCCTCTCAGACCAGTCATGTCTTCAAAAAGGAACCCTGCACTTGAAAGAAATATTCTTGTGCCGAAGTGCATGGTTACTGGCTGAGCTGCAGAAACATTCCAGCAGACCGAAACCTGTCTCCAGGCTCACCAGGTTCATCATAGCCAAAAATAAATTGAAACTCTCAAGCAGACTGAGACATGACTGCAGTTTCAGCAAAATGGATGTACTGCAGAGACTGCCCAGCAGACCCAAACCTGTCTCCAGGATTACCAGATGTGTCACAGCCAACAGCAAGCTTCTGAAACTCCCCAGCAGACTGCAGCACAACTGCAGTCTCAGTGACACAGATGAGCAGCACACACCCTGGCAAACCCAAGCCCATCTAAAGGCTGACTAGTAGCAAACAAAATTTTTAGCCACACGCAGACAGCAAACAGTTATACCATACTACCTAACTTTTTAAAATGTCCTTCAGAGAATTTAAGAGCTTCTTTAATTGCAGTGCACCGCCAGGCAGAATTAAGATAAACCACATTCCCTTTATAATGAGCCACACATCTGGTAAACACAGGCCATGCCCCACTGCACATAACTGTGTAAAAGCTCCGGAAGAAGACTAATTGAGGGGTGTGGTGTCATCCAACTTTCTTGGACATTGTATAGCCTATTCCAGATTCAAAAGAGCTGAGAGATGACACCAAACTATTCCTTAATCTTAACCAGTACACTACTACGAATATCACAGCCATACAGTGCCCTTATAGTGGTAGATAACAGTTGTACACAGGTACTCTGCCGACATCTAAGTGATTACAGTGCAGTTAGGCTATGTCTACACTGCATCGGACAAAAAACGGCCCGAAAGTGGCCATTTTTTCTCTGATGCAGGACCGCGGTTCCTTTGCTTCATCAGAGATTGCGAAGCTGTATAGAGTTGATGCAATTATGGGTGGAGCTAAATAAAAGGCAAGTCTAGGGGAAAACCTGTTAGAAGCTGCAAAAGACCTGAGACTTGGGCATAGATTCACCTTCCAGCGGGACAACAACCCTAAACATGCAACCAAAGCTACAATGGAATGGATTAAATCAAAGCATATTCATTTGTTAGTATGACCAGTCCAAGTCCAGAACTAAATTCCATTAATAATCTGTGTCATTACATAAAAGATGCTGTTCACAAATGTTTGCCAACCAGTCTCACTGAGCTAGAGCTATTTTGTAAAGATAAACAGGAAAAAATTCCAGTCTCTTGATGTGCAAGTCGATAGAGACATACTCTACAGATTTGCAGCTGTCATTGCAGCTAAAGATTTCCCTACAAAGTACTGACTCAGGGGGCTGAATATACATGCACACCACACTTTTCATTTTTTTTAATTTGCACAAATTTGGAAAGCACTTCTTTCCACACCCATCTCCCACAGATGGCATATATTTTTCAATAATAGGAAAACGTGGTACCCTTGTTGGGGATGGAATGATATCCAACGTTCCTGAATGCTTAATTGGCTATCCAACGTTCAGTAAAGCTGGGTGATGCCCCATCCCACACAGGTGTAGCCCATTTTTGCAAACATAGGAAAGCTGGGTATGGGGCATCACCCAGCTTTTCAGGATGCTGGATAATCTATCCAGCATCCAGAGAAGATGGGTGACCTCCCTTCTTCTACAGGTGACACTTTTAACCTATCTTAGAAAAGCTGTGTGCCACCTGTGGGGCATGGAACACCACCCAGCTTTCCTGAATGCTGGATAGCTTTTTCTGGATGCTAGATATACTATCCAACATCCAGGAAAGCTGAGTGACACATTCATCTAGGATAAGAAAACTGTGTGTGCCTTCCCTCCCTCTACCTCTACCTCCACTGTTTCCCCCTCTACCTCTACCCACCTTCCCCACCCCTTTTATCCTCAAACTCCATGAAGAGTGTGAAAGTGGAGCAAAGAGGATTGGATAAGGTAGCTATGTATAACAAAGTAGATTCGTATTCTGTTTAGTCTCTGTGGAAGTCTATGTGATAACCCTTATGATTCTAATAACATTGATTAATACTTTTCACCCAGTGACAAGTGCTAAGTCTTTAAAGATGAGAACAACTTGTGCATTTACAGTACATTCCCAGATTGAGCTTCACTTTTAGAAAGTGTGTTTGTTGAAAAAATAAGAAAGTCACCAATAAAATATGCTGCAACAAGTTCTCACATAGTCTAGCATTGAATGTTAAAGCACTTCTGTTTACAAAATGCTGAAGACATGTAAGATGTTGTTCTTATATAATCCCTAATTCTTTACCATATTTCAGTGATTAATTTTTGGCACTGTGATGAATTATGTGCTGAAGAAAATTTTATTCTTTTTCATTTTCTGCACAATAATTAAGTAAACTTGTCATAATTTTCCAAATCCCCAAACAAAACACGGAAAGAGTGATGCAATTATCAAAGCAGAAGGGGGACTTAGGATTCCCATACCAGAAGGGAATCATTTTATTTGTTAGCATCTGGGAAGTAAAAAAAAATTAACAACACAGGGCAAAGAGTCACCTTTTGGGTTTCAAATGTTCTTAGAAAATATATAATAAAATTGCTTATTACAATTTTGAGTACCTGCATTTTACTAAATTCAAGATAGATACTAAAACCTGTGTTTTATTATTATTTAATTTCCTTTCTATTCATTCATTGTGGTGTGGTATTTGTCATGGGCATAACTATAGCCAAAGCAGCCACCATAGGACCCTGAGGTTGTGAGGGCTCAGTAAGGTGCAAAAACACTGTACTCTTCTGTAGTAGTAACTAGTGATGAGCGATTGTATCAACAATCATTATCGAGTCGATAGTCGATATCGGCAATTATCGTGTCAATAGTCGATAGTCGATTATCGCCAATGACCATTAAAGGTTATGGGAGAGGAACAACGGCTTCATTCTTACACCCAAACAGGTGAGGAGAAGCTGGAATTAACATCCACAACAGTAAACTGGATACATGCTACATCTTAAGCAAGACAATTAGACTATAAAAGTCACAGAAAAAAATTCATATGCTAATTCCTTATGTTCAATGGCTAACTGAAAACATGAGGACGGCGTAGCCACAGCAAGTTCAGCGTTAGCAACTGCGACGGGGCCCCTTTCACACAAAACAAGATACCGGTATTGGAAATGTCACATGGTAACTGGCAGGAGACCCCTATCACTTTTTGCACCAGGGACCAACATCTCGTCACATATGTGGTGGCAGCATGAACGTATGAGATATGGCGGTTTTACAATGCTGACAACAGGTGCCAGTTACTATTAAATATCTGTAACCCAATTTATGTACAAGTGCGCTATTTGCGCCAAACTGAGATCCACGGACTGCAATAGAACTATTTAAAAGTTCTACGGATGACATATGGCGGTTTTACAAACTGACATCAGGCACCAGTTATAATAAAATATCTGTAACCCAATTTGCGTACAAAGGCAAAAAACTGACAAGCACAGAGTGCAACATACAACTACTGAAAAGTTAGATAAATGAGATATGGTGGTTTTACAACACTGAAATGTAGCACCAATTACTATAAAGTGCATGATCTGCACCAAAATGAGACACACTGAGTGAAATAGAACTATTTAAGAGTTATATGGATTGCATATGGCGGTTTTGGCACCACTGACAACAGGCGGCAGTTACTATGAAATATCTGTAACCCAATTTGCGTACAAGGGGGCTATTGGCAAAAAACTGGAACACACAGACACCAATAGAAATGCAAAAAACAAAAGGAACAATTTCACCTCAGGTGGGAGGTCTGCTAGCCACCCCCCTCGGCTGCACACAGCACTAGATTTCTTTACAAGTCTCTCTCTAACTAAATCCGAACTTAAATTCTATAATCTAACTATATCCTAAGCTTCACAGCTACAAGGATGGTTTTCTGTATAAAAGAAGACCGTCTCTCTGAGCTGTGACAACAGCTATTGGGACAGGCAGTGAGACGTGTTGCTATGTAGTGAGATCAGTGAGAAATAAGGGTGAACAGGAAATGGAGTCGCATACATAAAACGAGGTCATGTGATTTTTGCAGCCAATGAGATCCATACACCACCCAATTATGACATCGTACACCCAGCTCACACTGCTCTATGCTCTTCGCTGATTGGCTGGCCGCCAAAATTACAGGAAGCAATGAAAAAGGCGCGATTGTAAATGTGATAACGATTATCGTTACGATATTCAAGTAAACTATCCCATCATCGCGAAACACCAATAAACGTAAAAACCGTGCCGATTTCAACTTTTGTCGATAGTATCACTCATCCCAAGTAGTAAGAAGTTGGTAGCTTTCTGCTATTACTATTTGTGTGCGCTGATACATTGGGTTGAAAAATTATCAATACCCCTTAAACTTTTCATAATTTTTCAATTTTACAGTAACAAATTTGAATTTATTTTATTGATATTTTATGTGCTAGAGGAACACAAAGTAACAAGTATTTGTTACGGGTAAAGAAAATAAAATGTGCTTTTCCAAATTTTTGCAAATTTAAAAAATAGAAAAGTGTGGCACGCATATCTATTTAGCCCTCTGTTTTCTAAGGATGCTTTCACACAGCGTAGTCTTGGTGCAGTTTTAACTGTGCTCCAATTAAACTGCCTTTATTACCAGCAAGCTTTTTTCACTTATGTTAACTGTTTGGAAAGTGAGTAATCAATCATAATCTACAAGACTTCAAGACTTCAAACACAGTAATTAATTAATTATTTTCTGAACAATTTAGACAACTGAAAGAAGCTTCCTGGTAATAAAGGCAGTTTAATTGGAGAACAGTTAAAACTGCACCAAGACACTCCAAAGTAGAATCCAGTGTGACCAATTGCCTTTAAAAGTCACCTAATTAGTAAATAGAGTACACCTATATGCAATTTATTCTCAGTATAACTACAGCGGTTTTGTGTTTTGGTGAACAAACAGCATCATGAAAACCAAGGAACACACCAGGCAGTTCAGGGATAAAGTTGTGGCAATATGTATTGCATAGTTTTTTTGTTTTTTTAAATAACCCAACCTCTGAACACCATCCCCACTGTGAAGCATGGTAATGACAGTATCATGCTGTGGAGATATTTTGCTTCAGCAGGGACCGGGAAGCTGGTCAGAGTTGATGAGAAGATGGATGGAATTAAATACGGGGCAAACCTGGAGGAAAACCTGTTAGAGGTTGCAAAAGATTTGACACTGTTAGGTAGGTTCACCTTCCAGCAGGATAAAGACCTTAAACATACAGCCAAAGCTACAATGGAAGGGTTGAACTCCTTACCACCGCAGCCAGTTTTGACCTCCCTGTCAGAGCCCCATTTTTTAAATCTGACGTGTCACTTAATGTTATAATAACTTTTTGACACGCTAACCTATCCATTTGATTCAGATAATGTTTTCTTTTGACACATTGTGCTTTAAGTTAGTAATAGTATAATGTTGTACCGTGTTAGCCATAGAAAGTAGTAGAAGAGTGAAGAAATCAGGCGATACCTTTTGAGGCTAACTGAGTATATTTGATGGTGAGTTTTCGAGAGAACTAGCTCCCTTCTTCAGACATGATGGTATACCATCATACATAAGTTAGTAAGAAATTTTGGTCCATACAAATTTGGAAAAAAAAGTCACAATTCAAAAAATTTTGCATGTAAGACTGATTGTTATTCCACACAAAATAGTTTAGAACTAGTATCTATCATATTAGTGGGCTTAGGAATTTAGTAGTAATTTTTCACATTTGCAAGAAATTTTGCAACATTGATTTTTTTTTAGGGATGAGTCCAGTTCTAATGTGATTTTGGGAAACTACACCCCTTAAAGCATTCAAAACAAAATTTAGTAAGTTAATTAACCCATTAGGTATTTCACAGAAACAAAATCAAAGTGGAGTTGAAATTTCAAAATGTTACTTTTTTTTTTGCAGATTTTCATTATTTATCCATTATTCACTCGAGCATGGTAGATGTGACCAGGGAAATGCAATTAAAATTCGATTCCAACAATTCTGCAGTGGACTTTGGGGTCTCATTTTCATTACGATTTTCCTTAGGCACCATTCCAGGTTTGCGAACATCCTAAAGTTTTAAAACTTAATAAACACCCCTAAAAAGTTCACATATTGGAAACTGCACCCCTTAAGGAATTAATCCAATGGTGTAGCGAGTATATTAATGCCACAGGTGTTTCACTTTTTTTTTTAGTGTTAAGTAGAGATGGGAGAATCAAATTCGTTTAGAATTTCAGGAAAACTTCGGTTCTGCGCGAAGCCGAAGATTAGGTTGATTCGCGGGAACGAAGCGTGTTTTAAATTGCTAAAATGGCCGCAAGCACATGGTGTTACATGGGGCAGAGAACTCTGGGAGGAAGAAAGGATGACCCTCAATGACATGTGCAGACATGAAGCCAATCAGAGACCGGCGGGCTTCTGTGACATCACAGCACTATAAGTAAGGACGGCACCCGTGCTTCTCACATTCCTCTCGTTGTGCCTTGGCATAACTGCGTCTCTGCTGCTGTAGCTGCTGCTACACAGATATCATTATAAAGCAAATTGATTTACTCCACGATTGGGGAGGGGGAAAAAGACCACTAGAAGTATGTTACTTGCTCACCCAGCGTTCTGGATTCCTTGCTCTATACAAGAAGGGGAAGATCTCTCCTTAAGGAGAGCACCTACATAGGTGTGTGGAGATTCAAAATTGCCTTTTTGCACTCCACGAAGCATCTGCATATCACAAGGCATTATGGGAAAGGAGCTGAGAAGCAATAGTGTAACAAATCCTCAACTTGCTTTTGACCCATGGATTTTTGGGAAAGCAAGAAGGAATATCTACCCAAAGCCACCACTCATCGGGCAAAAAAGGAAATTCCAAATTTCCCCACACACCTTGTGGGTGCTTCCCTTAGGAGAGATCTTCCCTTTCTGACTACTTTTGCCCCCCACCACCCAAGCTAGATCGCTCTCCTTGTCTGACGAGGGCAAAACCCTAAAAACGGCGCTCGATGATGATGCTGGAGTGGCTAGATATTCCTTTTGTTCCCAAAAGACCCGGGGGTCAAAAGCGTTTGGGATTTGTTAATCCAAAAGAGGGCGTAGAGTTTTGCTCCTTTCCCATAATGCCTTGCTCTAACAATTACCGGGGAAAAGTGCTTTTATCAGAGACTGGGGTCAGTTGCCCAAAATTTGTGCACCACGTTATTTTTTATTTAGTTTGGGGGTATTCCCCCCCCGGGTGTCCGGGTGTGTGTAATTCTTCCCAATTAATTTAAATTTCCCCGTGCTATTTTAGGGAATTTCAGTTCTAAAAAATCCATCAATCTGTAAGTGTTTATTGGGAGTCAAATACGAGTTTTTTTGCCCACCATCTTTTAAATTTCATCTGTCTTTTATTGGGGGGAATTTCAGATTAAGGGAAACCCCTAAATCTCTGTCAGTGTTGTATTGGGAGTGAAATACGGGTGCTTTTTGTCCCCCCATCATTAAATTTCCCCGTGCTTTTATTGGGGAATTTCAGTTTTCTGGGAATCCACTCAACCCTGTTAGTTTTTGTTTGGGAGTAAAAATAAGAGTTTTTTTGTCCCCATCTTTTCTTTTTCCCCCTGTGCTTTATTGGGGAAATTTTAGTTCTGGGAATCCACCAACCCTGTTAGTTTTGTATTGGGGTGAAATACAGGTTTTTTTGTCCGCCATCATTTCAATTTCATGTGTTTTATTAGGAAATTTCAGATTCTGGGAAACCACTCAATCGTTTAGTGTTGTTTTGGGAGTCAAATACAGATGTTTTTTGTTGCCATCATTTAATTTTTCCCCTGTGCTATTATTAGGAAATTTCAGATTCGGGGAAAACCCTAAATTTGTTGGTTGTATTGGGAAATACAGAGTGTTTTTTTTTTCCCCATCATTTAAATTTAAACCTGTGTTTTTTTATAGGAATTTCAGATTCTGGAACCCACTCAATTGTTAGTGTTGTTTTGGGGAGTCAAATACAGAGGTTTTTTTTTCTGCCATCTTTCATTTTCACTGTTTTTATTAGGAGATTTCAGATTATGGGAATCCCCTAAATCCTGTTGTGTTGAAATTGGGGAGTGAAATACAGAGTGTTTTTTGTCCCCCCCTCATTTAAATTTCACCTGTGTTTATTAAGGAATTTTAGATTCTGGGAACCCACTCAATCCTGTTATGTTGTTTGGGAGTGAAATACAGAGTGTTTTTTGTCCCCATCTTTAAATTTCCCGGGTTATTTTTGGGGAAATTTAGCTTTGGAATCCCCCTTACTGTTATTGTTGATTGGAGTTAAAAAAGGGGTGTTATTTTTCTATTGGACATCTTTTTTAAAACAGACACAACCCCTTATTTTGGCATGGCCCGGGAGGGGTCAGGGGGCCCTCCCCTGACCTCGCCCCGCCTCTGCCCGTTGGTTCCCCACCCAGAATTTACTATGTGGTCTGGGCCACCCCCCATAAAGCGGGGACAACCTTTGAGGACAGTCACACTACTTGGCAGTGAAAGGGGGGGGCAGAATACGCTTTTTTTTTCAGTAGGGGGGGAAAGTAGTGATTTGAAGAGGGCCGGGAGGTTTGTTGAAAGAAGTCGGCTCTGCATACTGAGACCTTTGGGGGAAATGGGTTGATGGAAAACACAAATCGATGACGAGTGGCCGATCGCCTTGGGAGCCGGGGGAAACAAGGCTTCAATCATCTCGGGGAAAAGGGTGTCAGCTTGCCCCTCAGGCCGGGCAGCCAGCAAGTCGGTAAAGTGCTGTAGCCAAGGGTGGGAGCAGGGAGGTAGGAGCCAAAAGGCCAATGGTAGAAAACCCGCTTCGCAGGGCCAAAAAAGAGCATCACAGGGGTCAGGAGTAGCGGCGTTAGTGTCAATCAGGTGCAGAGTGTTGGCAGTAAAATCCCTTTTCTTGGCGGGGTGGCAGTATTTTGCTAAGACACCAGAGGAGGAACATGTGTTTTGTAAATCTGTGGGGAAAAAGTGAGGTTGGGCCGGGGGGAATGTTGGGAACACGGCCCCATCAACACTGCAGCGTACAAACCAGTGGCCTGGGAGAAACGTAATTAGTGGATGGTCCCTCCTGCCGGCCCAGCAACCAGCGCAGGCCCGTGGCCGATGCCCTTGCAGCCAGTCAAAAGGGTCCCCCCTCCCCTTTCCCAAAGGGAAAGGGTTTTTCTTTGCCCTCATCTTTAGACCCAAATTTCCCGCTCCCCGCCACTTCGGTGCCAGCAGTCTTCAACGAGGGGATTTCCCAAAGAAAACATTTTGGTTTAACCACCTAAGGTGCAGAAGTGACCCTGCACGGCCAAGTTGTTGGGACTGCAGCCCTCCCCTTTTCCCAAAGGGGGAATCTGCATCGTTAGAAAATAATGGTTGTGCGGCAGGTGGAGAGTTAAGCCGTAATTTTTTTTTCCAAAAAAAGGGAGTCCAAAACCCACACAAATATGAACAGAAGGGGGGCCTCCTTGAGCCTATCGGTTTCTTCCAAGGGCCGGCGTGCGGACGGTGGAGCTGTAAAAACGGTCAGAGACAGTACTGGCCTTTTCGGCTATGGGTGAATTGCTTCCCCCCCAGCACACCAACAACTTGGGGGCAGGAGATGGGCGCTTTCTCCTCCACGTTGTGAAAATGCGCCCCCCCAATATCCCCCTCTCCCCCCACCACCCCCTCAGCCTCCCCAAATCTAAAAAGCTGCTCCCCATACCCCCCCGTGAGGGCAAAGCGGTTCAACAGTTTACAAAGGGGGTTTGCCCGGGGAACGAAGTCAAAAGGTGAGAAACTCCCGTCATTCAACACAAAAAAGATTCCCGGCTTTCTCTGCGCCAAATGCAAAAAGGAACCTTGGTGACAGCAAAGGGGGGAAATAGTGTCCGCGCTTTTATCAAGGAGGGATGGTCTGGCCCTGCTGGGCTGTTAATCGGGTGTCAAAAGGGTTCTGAAATTTCCAATTCAAAACATTTAAAATGGGCCCGGGAAAAAGTGCTGCACTTTATCGATTCCTAAAAGCAAAGAACAGCCCCCTTGAGGCAGCGTGAACGGCCTCCCCCCAAACAGGTATTGCGAGCTTCACCATTGGAATTCCAGCCTCCAATTTATACCCACTGTATGATCAGAGAAAGGGCCCTTAACGTTTTTGTGAACAAGCGGACGGGTACCCCCCCGTGTAATTTTGTGTAATCAGTGAGTATGATGCACCCGTCGATTTTCAGAACCTTTGAAGAGGCCCCGGTTTTTTGCGTCGCCAGGACAACGGGTTAATAACGTTATTTTATGTTCAATCTGGAACAGAACTGCAAAAAGTCTGGACAGGGGGTGGAGACTGGGCCTACATCTCACGGGCCCTGATCCGGTGGGGGTGAATGGGGAGGGGGAGGAGGAAATTTGGGGCACAGCAGTGTTGGGGAATGAGGTTTTTCTACTCAGGAGAAGGAAGGGGGAGCGGCAAACCCGGGGGAGGTAGAGGGAGATGAGGAAGAAAAGGCAGATGGGCCAGAAGCATTGCGTTACAGTGCAGATGGAGGGGGGAGCCCCAGAGTCACTTTTGCAGATGGCCCAAACATGTGATTTCCTGGGGTAGTGACAGCCGAATAGTCCCCCTCGGGAGGGGATGATTCGGCCTTTCCCCCCTATTGGACCCTCGTACCGGGCCAAAATGGGAGCCTTTTTGCAGGGAGAGGGAGGGAAACTGGGTACTATAGAGAAATCCTGTGTAGTCAGTTGGCCGCTACCTATGTGCGGCATTGTCCATCCTTTGGCAGGTCTGACCGGTGGGTTCCTCATCACTCACGTACCACTGCCATGGCTGCTGTGGGGAGGTGGGGGGTAGGAGCAGCAGCAGCTCCATTAGCAGCAGCCTAAGTCTGGAGTCATTGATGAGCAGCTTCCTTCACCCGCCTAGTGAGGAGAGTACACAGCAGCAGGATCTGAAGCAGACCCTAAACAAGCAGGTGGTGGCCTACTTGGACAGCACTCTGCCACCCCAATTAGAAGATCCACTGGACTACTGGGCAGCCGAACTGGATCTGTGGCCGCAACTTGCCGAGTTTTAACTGTAGAAGCTGTCCTGCCCAGCCAGTAGTGTGGCATCATAGCGGGTGTTCAATGCGGCGGGGGCCATCGTTACCCCAAGGAGAACCTGCTTGTCCACCCGAAATGAGGAGAGACTGACCTTTGTCAAGATGACTCAGGCATGGATCGGCCAGGATTTCCACACACCAATGCCTTATATATCAGATTAGATCAGCCAGGGACGCCTCCCCAAAACTTTGAGAAATGTGTCTGGATTCAAACTACCTGCCTCACCCATTTATTCTGATGCTGCCACCCACCTGATGCCACACATCTGTTGCATTTGCTCCCATCTGCCTCCACCCACTTTCCAGGGACTGGTTGCCCCCGTCTCCACCTCTGTCATTGGGCCCCTCTTGACCTCATGCTGCTGCTGTGCCCGTCACCTCCACACTGTGTCATTGTGCCAATTTGGCTTTTGCTGCTGTGCCCCTGAGCCACCTCCCCAACTTTGTCATTGGGCACTCGTGACCTCAAAGCTTTCTTCTGCTGCGATGCTGCTGCCGTCACCTCCACACTGTGTCATTTGCCCCATTTATGGACCCATGCTGCTGCTGCTGCCGCCGCTGCCCCTTCCACACTTGTCATTGTGCCAATCTTGACCTCATGCTGCTCTGCCGCCGCCCAAACCCCCACACTTTCATTGTGCCAATTTTGTTGTGCCTTTTCTGATTTGCTGCCGACCTCCAATTGTCATTTTGCCAATCTTGACCTCATGCTGCTGCTGTTGTCCGTTATCTCACAATGTGTCATTGTGCCAATCGTGGCCCTTTTATGTTGATGCCCCCCCAGATTTTGTATTTGCCCCTCTGACTCATGCTGCTTCTGTATCTGCTCCGTCACCTCCACACTGTGTCATTGTGCAAACTGTGACCTCATGCTTTCTTGCCTGCCGCCTCCTCCACACTCTATCATTGTGCCACTCTCTGACCTCATGCTGCTTCTGCTGATGCTGCTGCCGTCACCTCCACACTTGTGCTAATCTGTGACCTCATGCTGCTGCTTTTGCTGCCGTCACCTCCACACTGTGTCATTGTGCCAATCTGTGACCTCATGCTGCTGCTGCCACTGCCGCCTCCTCCACACTCTATCATTTTGCCACTCTCTGACCTCATGCTGCTTCTGCTGATGCTGCTGCCGTCACCTCCACACTGTGTCACTGTGCTAATCTGTGACCTCATGCTGCTGCTTTTGCTGCCCTCACTCCACACTGTGTCATTGTGACAATCTGCGACCTCATGCTGCTGCTGCTGCCGTCACCTCCACACTGTGTCATTGTGCCAATCTATGTGCTCCTGATGTTGCTGCCACCTCCATATTTTGTCATTGTGCCACTCTATGACCTCATGCTGCTGCTGTTGTTACCATTATCTCCACAATGTGTCATTGTGCCAATCTGCGGGGTCCCCATGTTGATGCCACCCTCAGATTTTGTCATTGTGCCACTCTGTGACCTCATGCTGCTTCTGCTGATGCTGCTGCCGTCACCTCCACACTGTGTCATTGTGCCAATCTGTGACCTCATGCTGCTGCTGCCGCTGCCGCAACCTCCACACTCTATCATTGTGCCACTCTCTGTCCTCATGCTGCTTCTGCTGATGCTGCTGCCGTCACCTCCACACTGTGTCACTGTGCCAATCTGTGACCTCATGCTGCTGCTGTTGCTGTCGTCAACTCCACACTGTGTCATTGTGCCAATCTGTGACCTCATGCTGCTGCTGTTGCTGCCGTTATCTCTACGCTGTATCCTTGTGCCAATCTGCGGGCTCCTGATGTTAATGCCACCCCCAGATTTTGTCATTTAGCCACTCTATGACCTCATGCTGCTTCTGCTGCCGTCACCTCCACACTGTGTCATTGTGCCAATCTGTGACCTCATGCTGCTGCTGCCACTGCCGCCTCCTCCACACTCTATCATTGTGCCACTCTCCGAACCTCATGCTGCTTCTGTGAATGCTGCTGCCGTCCCCCTCCACACTGTGTCACTGTGCCAATCTGCAACCTCATGCTGCTGCTGTCGCTGCTGCCACCTCCACACTCTGTCATTGGGCCACTCTCTGACCTCATGCTTCTGCTGCTGATGCTGCTGCCGTCACCTCCACACTGTGTCATTGTGCAAATCTGGGTGCTCCTGATGTAGCTGCCACCTCCATATTTTGTCATTTTGCCACTCTCTGACCTCATGCTGCTGTTGTTGTTACCGTTATCTCCACAATGTGTCATTGTGCCAATCTGCGGGCTCCCAATGTTGATGCCACCCGCAGATTTTGTCATTGTGCCACTCTGTGACCTCATGCTGCTTCTGCTGCTGCCGCTGCCGCAACCTCCACACTCTATCATTGTGCCACTCTCTGACCTCATGCTGCTTCTGCTGATGCTGCTGCCGTCACCTCCACACTGTGTCACTGTGCCAATCTGTGACCTCATGCTGCTGCTGTTGCTGTCGTCACCTCCACACTGTGTCATTGTGCCACTCTATGACCTCATGCTGCTGCTGTTGCTGCCGTCATCTCCACACTGTGTCATTGTGCCAATCTGTGGGCTCCTGATGTTTCTGCCACCTACAGATTTAGTCATTGTGCCACTCTATGATCTCATGCTGCTGCTGCTGTTGCTGCCATCACCTCCACTTTGTGTCGTTGTGCCAATCTGTGGTCTACTCATCTTGTTGCCACCTCCACACCGTGTCTTTGTGCCACTCTGTGGCCTACTGTGTGTTGCTGCCACCTCCACAGTCTCTCATTGTGCCACTCTGTGGCCAACTCATGCTGCTGCCAATTGACCACTGTCTCACTGGAACACCCTGTGGTTTCCTAATGTTGTTTCTACCCTCCACCACTCTATGACATTGCCACTATGTTTGGTTTTCCCCTTCTTTTCACCTGTCAGAAGGAATGGGAAGGATCAGGATTGTCTAGCCAAAAGCATGAGTGGATACAGAACACAGAAGACATGCAAATATCCCATTTACTGCTCATCTCTGTTTTGTCTCAACTCCTGTTTGTTGTTGGCCATAGCATTACTGCTGGATTAGTGACCGATTGAACGCGGACACTGACGGATGAAAGGAAGGGCAAACTGATCAGAGATGTCAACGCAAAATTACTGCTGACACCCTCTCCACTCATTCAGGGGGCCTCTACATGTATCAGCATTTAACAGAACAGGTTCTGTCAAATTCTTTGGAAGCATCTGGTGACAGTGTAAAGCTCTGGCCTCGTGGAGTGAACCCTGCTGTGACGTCCCCTTACTGTGCTGCGAACGGTGCTCCAGGAACCTACTATTGTGTACTTTGACGCTATTTTAGGATCTTAGCCCTCAGCTTGTTTCTTTCCAGCTGGCGCTGACATGAGTTTGTCAGGCTGTGTTCCCACTTCAGTTTTTTGGTCAGTTTTGCCCCCGTAAGTGATTCTAAGAGCAGCGGGTGTCATGTGCGTGTCATACTAAAACACAGCATTGTATGAAGACCAAACCAAGCTCCCTATGCATATTTAAGCATGGCACAGCGTTCTACAACACCCTACAGGCTCTCTGCAGCCAGGAAATAGCTTTTTTTTAACACAGTTCACTGCGAATAAATTCAGGTCAAAACTAATTTTGTCGGAAAATTCGGTGAACTCTGCGAATTGAATTTTTGAGAAATTCGCCCATCTCTAGTGTTTAGCTTTGAAAATGAAAAAAAACAAACATTTCCAACAATCGGCAATTTTAGCCAAAAATGTTTAATATTTACAAGGAATCCTGGAAAAAAGCACCCTAAAATTTGTTCAGTAATTTCTTCCAAGTTCGGCAATAACTAGAGATGGGCGAATGTCTCAAAAGTAAAATTTTCCGACTTCGCCGAATTTCCCGACAAAATTATTTTCGTCCCGAATTAATTTGGGATGAATCGCGTCAAAAACAGCTGTTTCCTGGCTGCAGTGAGCTTGTAGGGTGCTATAGAACATTGTGCCATGCTTAAATATGCAGAAGAAACTTGATTTGGTCTTCATACAATGCTGTGTTTTAGTATGACCCTCACATGACTGCCGCCGCTCTTAAAAACGTTTCGCTCTTCAATTTCCTGGGCACTTATAGGGGCAAAACTGACCAAAAAACTGAAGTGGGAATGTAGCCTGATAAAGTCATGGCAGCGCCAGCTGGAAAAAAAAACAAGCTGAGGGCTAAGATCCTTCAATTGCATCAAAGAACACAATAGCAGCTTCCTGGAGCCGCCACAGGTCGCAGCACAGTAAGGGGATGTCACAGCAGAGGTCACCCAGCGAGGCCAAAGCTTCTGGTGTCATCTAGTGGCCATGTGTTGACCACACACTAGGTCATACACTTTCTCCCAGATGACATCTGACAACCCCAGCCAAGAGTCGGTGGGTTTGTCACACACAACCATTAGTTGGCCTGGTCCAGGAGCAGGTGAGGGGCCCTCACCTGTCCTCAACCTACCTCTGACCAATTCGCTTCCCACACCCAGAGAACTACTGTGTGCTGCGCCACTATACAGTGAGGACAAACTATTTGAGGACAGTGGGCAGCAAAGAGGTGGGGAAGAAATCCGCTGCTTCTTGCAAAAGTGGGCAAATAGTGATGAGGAGAGTTGCAATGGGAGTTATGTTGTGAGTGGTCAGGTTTGTACAGCGACACCGTTGAGGTGGACGGCGGTGACAGGCAAACACTAATCGATGTAACCGATCGCACTTAGGAGCCGGGTGAAGTATGCAAGGCTGGTACAAGGTAAGGTGCCTTAGTTAAACAAGGCATAAAATGCCCCCCAAATGAAAAATTCAGCCCAGTCCATGCCTCCTTGTGCCCCCTTTTCTCCCTGGGATAAAGTGGCGCCCTTATGCGGTCGCCTACCCTTGACTACCCATTGTCCCGGGCCTGGAAGCATTCCGTTTTCTCTACATTAAGTTTTAGGAGACGGGAGGAGAAGAAAGAGGATTTGGACGACAGACAATCTGGGATCTTGGACAGTAGAGAGTTAATTTTGAAAGCTATGTGATGCTATGAGCTGACCCAGACCAACAGTGGACAAGGGCTTCATCATTAGCATTGGGAGAAGAGAGCAGCAGCTTGCGTGTCAGGCAGTGGCGCAGCCCGTAAGTCGGTAGTATGGAAGGGAGTCAGCAGGGTGGCAGCAGTGCGAGGTTGGGAGCCAAACATCAACGATTTAGACCACCCACTTTGCAGGTCCCAGAAAGTAGCTGCACAGGGGCTCACCGGGTCAGTGGCGGTAACAGTCAGTCAGTGCGGAGCATTGGTGGTAAAATCACCTACTCGGCGGTGTGCCAGTTTTTTGACGAGACACCAGAGGAGGCGAACATAACTATATGTAGAATCTGTGGGCAAAAAGTAAAGCGTGACCAGGGACCTAACGTTGGCACCACGGCCCTGCATCAACATCATGCAGTGTCACCATACGTGTTTCAGATGTGGTGGTTCATCCTGTCACAACAGCAGCAGCACCCAGTAGCACGCCTCCCATTTCAGGCAGTCACGGATTCACCACCTCTGCTGAAGACAACTCCCTGTCTATCACATCATCTACCAGTCCAGATACTCCTGCTCCTCGGCACTCATGGTGCCAGCAGTCGTTCACCGAGACGATTGCCAAGAGACAGCAGTATGCGTTTAGCCATCCCTAAGTGCAGAAGCTGACCGTGCTCCTGTCCAAGTTGGTGGTACTGCAGTCCCTCCTGCTACGGGTGTCCCTGCGCCCGCAGCTCTGACAGCCACTTACCTCACCATGATCCTGTTCTCATCCCGCGTTCCTGCTGCCGGCCGGGTGTGCGCCCTCCCCCTAGGGCACGCGTGCGGTACTCCTGGCAAATTTAAAGGGACAGCACGCCGGTGATTGGTCTCACCGGGCGCTGACCCTATTTAAGTCCTGCCTCTTCCCTAGCACCTTGCCGAATCGATAGTGCCCTGTGCCTTGAGAGGAAGCATTCCAGAGAATCTTGTTTGTTCTACTGTGTAATGTACCTTCTGCCTCCGTCCCTTGACCATGAACCATTGCCGCCTGTCCTGACCTTCTGCCTTTCCCCGAGCCTGCTTCACGATTCTGTACTGCGCAACACCTCAGTTGCCACCGCAAGCAAGTCACGTCAGGGGTAGCGACCTAGTAGCAATCCGCCGCAGCAAGTAAATCCCGCTTTGCGGCGGGCTCTGGTGAAAACCGGACCTACTTAGATTCCGCTCCCTGGCATGGCATACACCATCGCTTGTGGTGGTCCAGAGGATCCACTTCCACTGACCGTTACAGTTCGATTCAGCCATGGATCCCGTCAAGGTGCCTCTACCAAGCGTCTCCGACATGTCCATGCCATTGAAGTTTGATGGGGACCCAAAGGCCTGCAGGGGCTTCATCACCCAGTGCTCCCTCCACTTGGAACTTATGGCTAGTCAGTTCCAATTGTAAAGGTCCAAGGTGGCCTTCATGGTCAGTCTCCTCTCCGGGAAAGCCCTGGCCTGGGCGACCCCCCTCTGGGATCGAGACGATCCAGTCACGGCTGATCTGGCGACATTCCTCAGGAGTTCCACGGTATCTTCGAGGAGCCTGCCCGCGCCTCATCTGCTGAAACTGCAGCAAGGGAACTCCTCTGTAGGTGACTACTCCGTGCAATTCCGCACACTAGCTTCAGAGTTGGCTTGGAACGATGCAGCATTGTGCGTCACATTCAAGAAGGGCCTCTCCAGCCAGATTAAGGATGCCCTCTCCACCGGGGACCCTCCATCTTTGTTAAGCGAGCTCATCCATCTGGCGACCCGGATTGACATCCGTCTCTCGGAGAGGTGGGAGGAGCTCCGCCATGAGCGCGTGCCAGTGCAAACACGTTGTCTACCCTGTCTTGTTCCGGTGTTTTTTCGGCCTCCACTGCCTCCTTCCCAGCCACCCATGGAAAAGGCCATGCAAGTGGAAAGGGCCCACCTGACTCCGCAAGAACTTAACCGACGACATGAGGAGAACCTATGCCTCTACTGCGGCAGCCCCGAATATCTTCTCAGGGGTTGTCCACTCCGTCCGCAACATCCGGGAAACGCTCGCACCTAGGCTTCGTGGGAGAGGCGTCCCTAGGTGTGAACAATCCCTCACCATGGCTCTTGCTGCCAGTTCTGGTCACAACCAGTTCCGGGATCTGGTTTCAAGTGGCTGCCTTCCTGGATTCTGGGTCTGCCGGGAATTTTATGGATGCTGCTTTGGTGGCAAAATATTGTCTCTTGGTGGTCCGATTAGACCAACCCTTGGTCATCTCGTCCGCTAGTGGTGAACTCTTGAGTGACCTCATCCTCTTTCGGACTGAACCGGTGGTCCTACAAGTCGGAGCTTTACATAAGGAGAAGATCGCATTCTTCGTGCTACCCCGCTCTTCCTCAACTGTCTTCCTGGGGCTTCCGTGGCTGCAGCGTCACGCCCCCATGCTCGACTGGAACACGGGTGAAGTTTTGCGTTGGGGTCGAGATTGCCAGTCTTGCTGCCTATCAGCACCTTGTCGGGTGTGCCCCATTCCTCGCAGTCTCCTCCCTTACCCGGCTTGCCACCACCGTATCAAGATTTTCAGGATGTCTTCTCCGAGAAGCAGGTAAAGACTCTACCTCTTAATCGTCCCTACGATTTCCCTATAGACCTGCTGCCTGGGTCTTCTCCACCTTGGGGTAGGTTCTACCCGCTCTCGGTACCCGAGACTCAGGCTATGTCTGCCTACATTAAAGAAAACTTACAATAGGGCTTCATCCGCAAATCTACTTCTCTGGTGCGTGCCAGATTCTTCTTTGTGGAGAAGAAGGATGGTTCCTTACGACCCTGCATCGACTACCGCGGTCTTAACAAGATCACTATCAAAAACCGATATCCTTTACCATTAATTACCAAACTCTACGATCATCTGCATGGAGCGAAAGTCTTTTCCAAGTTGGATTTGCGGGGGGCTTATAATCTCGTCTGGATCCGAGAAGGTGACGAGTGAAAAACGGCCTTCAATACTCGTGATGGGCACTTCGAGTATTTAGTGATGCCGTTCGGCTTGTGCAACGCTCCAGCAGTCTTCCAAGAATTTGTCAATGACATTTTTAGAAATCTCCTGTATGTCTCCGTAGTTGTCTACTTGGATGACATTCTGGTGGTTTCGCCTGATCCAGAGACACACCAGTCGCTTGTGCGCCAGGTCCTGAAACGCCTGCGTGAGAACCATCTCTATGCCAAGCTAGAAAAGTGCCTGTTTCACCAGACCAGCCTCCCGTTCCTTGGATATATAATCTCAAACAAGGGCCTGCAGATGGACCTCACTAAACTCTCCGCCGTTCTACAGTGGCCTCGTTCCGTCGGCCTCCGGGCCATACAACGCTTCCTGGGCTTTGCAAATTACTACAGGCAGTTTATCTGGCATTTTTCGACTTTGTGGCTCTCACCAAAAAGCATGCCAATCCAAAACTGTGGCCACCAGCCGCCGAAGAAGCTTTTTCCAAGCTGAAAGCAGAATTTGCCTCTGCACCTGTGTTGTCTCGGCCTGATATGGATGAACCCTTCTTCTTAGAAGTAAACGCCTCTTCCATGGGGGCCGGGGTGGTCCTCACCCAAAAGGAGCCCAAAGGCAAGACTCAGACCTGTGGGTTGTTTTCCAGAAGCTTTTCACCTGCGGAAAGGAACTATACCATTGAGGATCGGGAGCTTCTGGCCATTAAGCTCACTCTGGAAGAATGGCACCACCTCCTGGAGGGTACTCGGTATCCCATGAATATCTTCACTGACCACAAAATCCTTCTCTACCTCCAGACAGCGCAACTTCTAAACCCACGCCAAGCAAGGTGGTCTTTGTTCTTCGCCCCGGTTCAATTATGTGATCCATTTCCGACCGGCGGAAAAGAATATCAAGGCCAATACCCTTTCCCGTGCCTCAGACGTCAGTGGGGAAGAGGATGCCACTCCCCGGCACATCATACCTCCAGAACGTCTAGTATCCGTGGCCCCTGTAAACCTCCAACATGTACCCCCGGGTAAGACAATTGTACGCCCTGCTCTTCAGTTGAGGGTTCTGAAATGGGGTCATTCCTCTCGCATAGCTGGACACCCTGGAGTACGGAGGTCTTGTTCCTTGATTTCCCGGTTTTACTGGTGGCCGGACCTCGCTAAATATGTGAAGGAGTTTGTTGAGGCCTGTACCACCTGTGTCCGCAACAAGTCAGCCCGTCTCAGACCCGCGGGGTTACTCCATCCTCTGCCGATACTTAGCAGTCTTTGGGGCCATATTGCTATGGACTTCATCACCGACCTACCGCCCTCTGATGGAAATACAGTTATCTGGGTTATCACTGACCTTTTTTCGAAAATGGCACACTTCGTTCCCTTGCCCGGTCTCCCTTCTGCTCCTCGACTCGCCAATCTCTTCTTTTAAGCATATCTTCCGCCTACATGAACTTCCCCTACATATTGTCTCGGATCGGGGAGTTTAATTCGTCTCGAGATTTTGGCGAGGCCTCTGTTCTGTACTACAAGTGGAACTGGATTTCTCTTCCGCATACCACCTGCAATCAAATGGGCAAGTGGAGAGATGGAACCAAGTCTCGGGTACTTATCTCCGCCACTTCGTATCCACAAGACAAGATGATTGGTCCAGTCTATTGCCATGGATAGAGTTGTCATATAATTCTCTGGACTCTGATTCCGCTGGGGTATTTACCTTCTTCATCGTCTTTGGTCGGCATCCCCGCCCATCCCTTCTGCTGCCCTCTGCCTCCTCTGATGTCCCTGCGTGGATAATCTGGTCCGCGACCTATCTGCCGTTTTGAAGGAGACGCGCCAATCCCTGCTCCAGGCCTCGGCCTGTATGAAGGTCCAAGCGGACAAGAAAAGAAGACCTCCTACCTTCCTTTGTTCCGGGGGATAAGGTATGGCTGTGTGCCAGGTATGTCCGCTTTAAAATCCCTAGCTACAAGTTAGGTCCCCGTTTTTTAGGTCCCTTTGAAGTCCTGAAGCGCATCAATCCGGTGGCCTACAAGCTCTGGCTCCCTCCAACCATGCGCATCCCAAACTCCTTCCACGTCTCCCTGCTGAAACCGGTCATCCATAACCGGTTCTCTCGATCTGTGATTCCCCCGTCTCCCGTGGCTGACTCCACCAATGTTTTTACCGTCAAAGAAATTTTGGCCATGAAGACGGTTAGAGAGAAGACAATTTTTTTGGTCAACTGGAAGGGGTTTGGGCTGGAGGAAAGGTCGTGGGAGCCGGAGGAGAACATCCTGGATCGGGGTCTCTTGTCTAAATTTATGCGGACCAGAAAGAGGGGGAGGCCAAAAGGGGGGGTACTGTTACGGGTGTCCCTGCGTTCCCACTGCCGGCCGGGTGCGCGCGGTACTCCTGGCAAATTTAAAGGGACAGCGCGCCGGTGATTGGTCTCACCGGACCCTGCCTCTTCCCTAGCACCTTGCCGAATCGATAGTGCCCTGTGCCTTGAGAGGAAGCATTCCCGAATATATTGTTTGTTCTACTGTGTACCGTACCTATTGCCTCCATCCCTTGACCACAATCCATTGCCGCCTGTCCTGACCTTCTGCCTGTCCCCGACTACGAACCATTGCCACCTGTCCTGACCTTCTGCCTGTCCCCGACTATGAGCCTGTTTCACTAATCTGTACCGCGCTACACCTCGGCTGCCACCGCAAGCAAGTCATGTCAGCGGTAGCGACCTGGTAGCAATCCGCCACAGCAAGTCCATCCCGCTTTGCGGCGGGTTCTGGTGAAAAACGGACCTACTTAGATTCCGCTCCCTGGCGTGGCTTACACCAACGCTTGTGGTGGTCCAGAGGATCCACTTCCACTGACCGTTGCACCTCCCTTTTCAAGTGGTGGACTCTGCACCATTCAAAGAACTGGCCAGGAAACTTGACATTTTCTTCTGCCATTGTAACGACATGGGTAGTGGCTCCTCTGGACTACCACATGCGGTGGTAGCGGCCACGCCAGGGAGCGGGGTCTAAGTACGTCCCGGTTTTTACCAGAACCCGCCGCAAGGCAGGATGGACTTTCTGCGGCGGGAGTCCTATCAGGTTGCTACCCCTGGCGCGACTAGCTTGCGGTGGAAGCTGAGGCTCAGCGAGGTACCGAATCGTAAGACGAAACTAGTAGTCAAAGGTCAGGCCAACAGGTCAGGGAAGGTGGCGGAGATTCGAGGTCAGGTAACGTAGCAGAAAGGTCGGGTACACTGGCAGACAGGAACTGATGAACAGGGGGAAATTGATGAACAAGAATAAATATACTAACGGGGAAATTTATGAACAGGGGGAAATTGATGAACAGGAATAAGTATATTAACAGGGGAAAATTTATGAACAGTGAGAAATTGATAAACAGAGAAAGGCCATTAACAATTTTTGATGATCCAAGTGTACAGGAGTATTCCCCTGGGCGAATGAAGTCACACACGGGAGGAAATGCTCCGGGTCATGCAAGATGACATCGATTTGTGGCTTTCTCCGCGACAACTGAAAATTAGAACCATTGTGACAGACGATGGAAAAAACATGGTGTCTGCGCTGCATAGGAGGAGGGCTGAGCCATGCTCTCTGCATGGCATACATGTTCAATCTGGTTGTTCAAGTCTTACACCCATCTGCAAGACATTCTAAAAATGGCCAGGAAACTTTGCATGCACTTCAGCCATTCCTACACCGCCAAGCACACCCTCCTTAAGCTGCAGCGGCAGACCGGCCTCCCCCAACATAGGCTGATATGTGACATTTCCAAACGTTGGAATTCCAGCCTCCATATGTTGGAATGACTCTATGAACAGAGAAAGGAAATTAATGATTTATTGATGATCATGCGGATACGTTATTTGTCAGTCGCCAGGACTACGGGATGAATAACGTCATTCAACTGCTTCATGTTGTCATGGACAGCGGCAGTGGATCCACTGGACCACCGCAAGAGATGGCAATAGCCACGCCAGGAAGCGGACTCTAAGTAGGTCCCGGTTTTCACCAGAGCCCGCCGCAGCGGCGGAAGTCTACCAGGTCACTACCCCTGATGTGGCAGCCGAAGTGTAGCGTGGTACAAAATCGTAAGGCAAACTCGGAGTCGGGGACAGGTGCTAAGTTTAGGACAGGCGGCAATGGTTCGTGGTCAAGGGACGCAAGCAAGAGGTATGGTACACGGATATGACAGACGAGGCTGAAGGAAATGCTTTCACTCTAGGCTCCAAAGATTAATATTATTGTTATTTATTTTATAGTCTTGGAGGCGGTTGTGGTAGGAGCCTTTTCCATTACAAATACAGCTAAAGAATTTCCACAGCATTCAAAATCTGGACACCTAGATACAAGTTCAGCAAACTTTTCCTTTATCACCTGTGCTATCTCTTCATGAACAAATGAACGGTTATCAACTTGCTTTCTTAAATCACTTAAAATCTGTGTGGATGTAATTTGTTCCACCGGTAACAGGGGAGGGCCTCCAGAAGGACTTGTGTTTTTACTTTCTGTAAGTTGGACATACGATTCACATTCTTCATACTGAAGAAGTTCATCCAAAGCCAGTTTTGCAGCATTTGCTTTTGCTTTTTTTGTTCTGTCACATTTCAGTTTTGTAAGGAATTCCATCAACAATGGTATAAAATGCAAAATAAGCACCTAAAACATTGCCTGTGGTTATGGTCTCCTTCAGTTCAAGTTCCATACGCTGCATTTGAACAAACTGGTGTGACACAGAATCTGGATTCAAACCAACACGTTTATACTTCATGAGTGTTTGATCGTCACTGCTGTCCTCCTCAACGGTCTTGGTATGCAGAGGCTGACCGCTCGCCAAAAAACCTCCCATGCCACTCTCCACATCAATACTGCAAGAAGCAGGATATGTCTGCTCCACCGCTTCGTTGCCAAGTAGCTGCTTACTGTCCTCAAATTGTTAGTCTTCGCTGTATAGTGGCGCTGAGCCCAGATCACATACTGTTCTCTGGCTGAGGGACCCAAACGGGACAGAGGTGGGTTGAGGACAGGTGAGGGGCGCCAACTAAGAGTTATATCTGACGAACCCACCGACTGTTGGCTGGGGTTGTCAGATGTCATCTGGGATGAAGTTGATGACCTACTCAACCAATCAAGAACTCTTGGGTTGCTGATCAACAAACGGGCGCTACATGACACCGGCAGTTCTGCCATCACCGAGTGACCCCGTTGCGACGTCTCCTTACTGTGATGGGACCTGTGCCTGCTCCAGGAATGTTTGTGCCACTGCAATTCGCATGTGAAGATCCTGTCACTTCTCTCTCTGACATAGTGTTCAAAAATTTACAGACTCTGCTTAATGAAGATATCTGTATATGATAAATACACACCCTGTATTTGACTCCAAATGAACCTACTAACAGGCTTAGTTAACCCTTGGATATAAAATACGCTCCAGAAATGACCAGAAAGAATTTACTCGTTTGTGGTATAGAAAAACACTGTGTATTTTACTGAATATAAAAGCACAAACACGCTTAATTACCCGTTGAATATAAATTGCGCTCCAGAAATCACCAGGAAAAATTACTCGTATGTGGCGCTTAAAAACACAGTGTATTTTACTGAATATAAAAGCACAAACACGCTTAATTAACCCTTGAATATAAATTGCACTCCAGAAATCACCAGGAAAAGTTACTCGTATGTGGCGTTTAAAAACACTATATATTTTAATGAATATAAAAGCACAAACATGCTTAATTAACTCTTGAATAGAAATTGCGCTCCAGAAATCACCAGGAAAAATTACTTGTATGTGGCGTTTAAAAACACCATCTATTTTACTGAATATAAAAGCACAAACACGCTTAATTAACCCTTGAATATAAATTGCACTCGAGAAATCATCAGGAAAAGTTACTCGTATGTAGCGTTTAAAAACACAGTGTATTTTACTGAATATAAATGCACAAACACGCTTAGTTAACCCTTGAATATAAATTGCGCTCCAGAAATCACCAGGAAAAATTACTCGCATGTGGCGTTTAAAAACACAGTGTATTTTACTGAATATAAAAGCAAAAACACACTTAATTAACCCTTGAATATAAATTGCGCTCCAGAAATCACCAGGAAAAATTACTTGTTTGTGGCGTTTAAAAACACCATGTATTTTACTGAATATAAAAGCAAAAACACGCTTAATTAACCCTTGAATATAAATTGCGCTCCAGTAATGACCAGATGGAATTAAAATGTATATGGGTAGAATTAATATATTTACTATTTTGTCATAGGCAAACTTGAACTCTAACAGTTCTCAATTTATAAAGCACTAAAACTTAACTTTTATTATGTATAACACTAAACCTCTATACACACACTATTAAAAACCTGATTTCTAACCTCTCAATTTATTCCTTTCTAATTGTGGAGGAATAACTTCTTTTCTATTATCAAGTCTGGTGGAACCCCACCTATCAACAGGGGAGCCTTATATATACAGTAATTTACTAACTCCAATAAGGGATCCAAAAGATCCCACTTGGGCAGCCATCCCTCATTCAATGGATATAAAACATATAAGGTTTCCTTGTCAAATCCTCTGCAGCGGGTGACACTTGTAGAAAAAGGTGAGAAATCACAAATTAAAATGTCATGCCTGACCTCCCCAACATGTTTCACCAGCTAAACTGGCTTCATCAAGGGATAGAGGTCCGGTCCCATGTGGTGTAGCTCATTTCATTTTATATCCTCTTAGGTACACACCCTATTCAGGTGCTCACCAATTGGCCACCAGAGATTCAACAATACCTATTCACCCTTTTTACTCTCCTGCGTGCATACTGAAACCATGTGCTGCTGCTTCTGCGTTCTTATAAACAACATTCCTCAGGCAAATCCACCATCTCCACAGCAGGCCCGCGCCTCATCCCACCACGCCGCCCGCACGGCGCACCAACAGACACCCCTGCCCCGACCGTGATGGACCCCCGCCCAACCTCTCCTATATTATTGCGCCTGCGCGGCTCACCCAGAACGGACCAAGCAGAATAGGCACTACATTCTACAGCACACTACCAGCTATATAACTTCCCATAAACCTCCTCTCCTCCATGTCTAATATGCATATCCATTGGGAATAAGTACTCCACTATACTGTACACTCCTATCTTTTTTCTCTTCCCAGAAATCTCTTCTCCTCTGTATCTAACATACATATTCATTTTAATAAAGCTTCAGGCCTGATGGTTAGCCTGCCCCCTCCCTCAACCTGACCTCCCACCTTCCCCACTAAATATTCTTTCTAACAGGTCACAGCTAGTTACCTCATTCATAACGTTACAATGGGAATATACAGAAATGTTAATACATTCGTGCTCTATTGTATTTGCATACAGTGTATTGCATATATTGTATTTGTAGTTAGCACAAAATCTACACAGTGGTTAGAAGCAATAAATGTATACATAGATAGATGGTAAATTACTCCCAATATGTGTCTCGTCATAGCAACGTAAGTATATATATATTATAAGATTCAGTTGCTAACCAATTCTTTATGCAAAATAAAAATATATCCCAATTTGTTAAATAGAAACTGTAGCCTCATGTGATTAATACTTATCATCATTGCAAGATACTGGGAAAGTGAGGGACATAGCAAAAAAACATGGTTACAGTCTCCGGTGGTAGGCTCATATCCTTGTGGCAACTGTTCATTTTGTCCATTTATATGGAAAACTAAGGAATTAATCCCATTGATAAGAGAAGATTTGAGATAAGAAAATTTATCAACTGTAAAACCAAGGGGTGATTTATGGGGCTATGTGTACCTGCCCCAAGATTTATGTGGGAAAAACCATACAGGAGTTTCGTCGTCGGATCTCAAAACATTTGCGTACTATTAAAAGTAGAGGTGACACTCGCCTAGCCAGACACATTTTGGAAGTACATAATGGTGAAATAGAGGTGCTAAAATTTTGGGGCATCTGTGTTAAAAAGCTAGGGGAAAGAAAAGGCAATCTGAATGTAGTTTTGTTGCAGGAAGAGGCAAGATGGATATATAGACTCAATACATTGAACCCCAAAGGCCTAAATAAAGGCTTTTCATGTTCAGCATTTATTTAATCCTGCTGATTTCCTATATAATTTTTGAAGAAACATAATATTTTGCTCCTGAAAGAGAGTTTGCAGCACAGCCAAACAGCAGTGTGGGAAAGGTTTAAAGCTGAGTATTTTGAGCGAGTGAACGAGTCTGCGAGTGTGTTTTCCTTAAAGTGTGTTTCTTTTAAGTGTTGGAGACTTAAGATTGAGAGACTTTAGATTTGGGGAGTTTAATGGGGACAGTATTGTATTGCTTATTATTATAATTGTATTCATATATCTTTTTGGTAACATCCCCATGAGTTCCATGTTTGACATTTCTGTCCGGAACCCCG
>JAODAL010027195.1:0-55355 GCA_025379985.1 Phyllomedusa bahiana
TAAAAATAAAATTAAAAAATTTTGAAACGATGCAACAACAACCAAAAAATTTGGACAGGAAAAAAATATACCGAAAAAAAAACCAGACTGTTTATAAAAAGCCCCTTTTAAAGCAAATCCCCCCCGAAGGGAAACTATGTCAAAACTTGGGACAAGTTTTGTGCATAAAATTTTTAAAAAAATTTCCAAAATCTAAAATCAATGAGCACAATGAACAAGGGGACGGTCCCCAAAAACGGAGCCATGGTTTACAGACCCTCAGGGGCCCCTTCATTAGAAACAGACATGCTGAATCATCAAATCACGCAGGGCCAGGGGTATTTTAAAAATCATTGTCTGTGAAAACATTTGTTTTCCATTCATAAGTTAAAACTCTACATGCAAAAAAAACACATATCAACCAAATTTAGAACTGGGCCCCCGCTTCTCTGAGCCAAAGCACTTTGAAAGGACTGGGGAAAAAAGGAAAACGTTCAGTGGTAGATATTAAAAAATTTGAAATCTGTATAAAACCAGCAGGTCCCCATTAAAATCAAGAAAAGGGACCATATTCCCCGTTTTAAATGCACAGTTTTAAAAACCTGAATCTTTTATATATGGGGAACACAGTGTCTATGGCATGGGGGCCTATACATCTTTATATACAAGTATCAAAATACATTTAATAATAATTTTGTATTCCCCTAATCCAAAAAAAAAAGTGTGAAGGAAAATTAAAAAAAATTAACCAATTTTTTTAAAAATTAATGGGGCCAAACCAAAAAAAGTTTTTCAAGTTGACTAAAAGGTTAAACCAGTTTTTTCACTAACAATTTGTCATGTTGAGCCTCAAAAAAGAAAAAAAGCTTAACAATTTGACCTTAAAGACAAAAATTCAGTTTTCCAATACTTTGGTGAAGTAAATTAACCATTTAGATATCCTATCATTTCTTGTTAAGTCAATGCACAGACTCTGTTGACCCCTTTCAAAGTAAAAAAAAATGTGACCTGTCATGGATCAAAAGGGAAAAAGAGAACAACACGGTAGGTAGTGGAAAAAAAAAAAAAAAATAAAACACATAGCAATTTAAAAATAACATAAAAAGAAAATTTTAGACGCATATTGTATTATGTTTTTGGGCAACATCACCTACAATTTTCCTTTTCAGACTCGGACGGGCCCCAAAAGGGGGAAAAAATTTGGGGGAAACTCCGGGGCCCCCTGAGCTTGGCAGACTTGTATTTTTTTTAAACGGCATATAATTCTTGTAGAGGGAAAATGTAGAGAGAAAAAGGGCAAAAACAAGAAAAGAATATAAGAAGCATGTACATTACTATAGTTGGGCCCCCAAATTAAATCCACGGGAACTCCTAAACAACCCCCACAGGTGGGCCCCCGGGAATGAAGTTCAACTGGTAGACCCTAACACCCCCCCCACACTTTTCCATCATTTTAAAATCTATGAAAATATCCCATTGAACAAAACTCCCCAGCTATGGCTCTCTTAATCATCAATTGGCAAAGCCACAAGTTGGGAGAAATTGCCATAGAATAAGAGTTTATTAAGTCATACAAGTTTAGTCCCAGTCGTATGCCAAAAACGCAACCATATTTTATATTCATAAAATTTCTCCATTTGACATCCTGATCGAAGTCTACCATATTAGCTAAACATTGTTTCAAGATGGCGTAAATTCATTGTATTCGCTGATTAATACGCTTAGCCAGCTGGATTAAGGTAGCTAGAAAAATAGCTCTTTCGAGATGGGAGAAAACTGTGAGAAGAAAAGCTCATGTAATTTTATTTTATTGTGTATATATTTGCAATCCCGCTATCTCTACGAAATGATTCTAAATTTTGAGGGTAGAGAAAAATAATCTTGATGCACACAAAGATAAATACTTTAAGCTCGACCAAAGGTTTACCTTCATGGCTGTGTTTATTTTAAAGCATTGGCCGAAACTATTTCATTATACAATCACCGATACGATTTTTAGACTCTTACCGAGATATTAATATATAGAGAAGCGCTCGATGTTGTGATTCTCGTCCTAAGAGAGACCCCCGCCCCCCCCCCCCCGCTGGCCCCCCCCCCCTCCCCCCCTACCCCCCCCCCCCCCCCCCGCGGGGGGAAACCGGTATATCTAATAGGACAGCACAAAATGGCTGCTGCATTATGTTTATTGTGATTGTTCCGTTTTTTGTTATTGTATGCTCTCTTTTATGTACCGTGGTTCCTGTTGGTTTCATCTAGGCTCAGAACTCAAAAGAGAACATACAAAAAACTTAAAATGTAACTTGTTTTGTATTATGACATATCCCACTTTCTGGTAGAGTATTACTGGGTTGTCATGCTCTTTTTGGTCATACATTAAAGAATAAGGGGATAATCTGTTTGAATATTGTGTCTAATGTCTTTATGTGCTTTTAGTGGGAGTCTGCCGCTTCCTCATAGGCTAATTGTATTCGTACACAAAAAGACAAGCTTCTGTAAGAGGTTATAATGGGGAAAACCACTGAATTGTGTGCATATTAGTGTGAGTTTACACATTTTTTACCTTTTTTAAGGTTTACCACCGTGTTATGGGAGATATATAATATTGCTTTGTTTGTTTTTTGTCTAACCAATGCTTTTTTCACTCGTTGATGCCATCCAGAGCTGCGGGCAAGTGTGAACATGCAGCGCTTGTGTTATATCATTGCACTATTTTCCTGCTGTTTAGCAAACATTGGTGCAGAAAAATCTGGCCCGTAAGTTCCTAGCTGACTATTGAACTTTCAGGTTCGGCTATTTCCCAAGATTTACAGTTCTCATTGTAAAGAAGGCATCTCACCTAGACCCACTTGAATCTTTTTTTCTCCAGGTGGAGGGAACGCCCCTTGTTTTTTGAGACGTTTTCCAGTATATAGCTTGCAACCCATACTTTTTGTATCGACTAGGGATGAGCGAATACGATTCTGCCGATGTTTCAGGAAGAAAATAATCTCTAAACGATTCTAAACACCGAATTTCCCTGGTGATTTCGTGGTAACTATATAAAATGGTCGCCGAGTCCAACCAGGCGTGGACAATGGGCAAAAAGAACTGTGGGAGAAGGAAAGGAACGCCCTCATTGCCATGACATGTAGTCCACCCCTCCCCCCGCCCTTGCAGCTGAAGAAATCAGGCCGTTACCTTTTGTGGCTAAATGAGTATTATTTGATGGTGAGCTTTCGAGAGTATAGCTCCTTCTTTAGACATGGTGTCATGAGAAGGGAGCTAGTTTACACTCCTCGAAAGAGCTCTCCATCAAATATACGCTAGTTTGCCTACTCAAAGCTATCGCCTGGATTTCTCACTCTATACTACTTTCTATGGCTAACATGTGACAACATTCTACTATGGGCGAAATTAAGTCACACAAGGGGAGGACTTGCTTTCTGCAATATGAAAGACAAAAATCGGATTCCTGGGTTGTCTCCGCAAACAACTGAAAATCGCGAACCATTGTCGACAGACAATGAAAAATAAAACCATGTGTCCGCGCTGTGCCAAAGGCAGGCGCTGAGCCAGTAGCTGCTCGCCTGTCCTCCAAAAAGTTTTGTTCTTGCTATATAGTATGGCGCTGAGCCCAGCTCCACATATGAAAGTTCTCTGGCATGAGGAACCAAATTGGACAGAGGGGGTGAGGACAGGTGATGGGCACTGACCTGTTTTGGGCCATGCAACTAAGGATTGAGTTGACGAACCCAGACTCCAATCGTACTTGGATGGCGGTTGTCAGATGTCATCTGGGAGGAAGAGGATGACCTAGTCATCCATTCAAGAATCATTGGATTGGTGGTCAAACAGGGCGCTAGTTAAACCACGTAGCTCTTTGTGCACACTCACACGCAAATAATTTGGAGGAGAAAAGAAACGCTCTATTCTTGTTGTTGTTAAGATAATTCACTTTGACTCTAGATCTGCGCGCGCGAAGATTGTGAATCTCTGAAAATTCGCTCATCTTCTAGTAATGGACCATTAGCCATACTTCTACCAGTGTAAGTAGGTAGTAATCCTGCTAGTGAAAATTTATAAGTTTATTGATATTTCATTATATCACAACGGCGCTATGTAAGGTGAACACAGTGGAGCTTGAGAAGCTCTAGTGCCCCTCTGTTTGGATGTAACAAATCCTCGCGCAAATTCTGCTTTTGCACCCAACTGGAATCTTTGGGAAGCAAGTAGTATATCTAGCCAGACCAGAATCACCACTCACAGAGAGTTTTGTTTGTGCTGTCGTGCCGGCGACGCCGCGATTTGACGCCTCACCTTTGGCGGGGCGCCGAGTCGATGTTGTATCGCTCACACTGTCCGCCGGGACGGGTGCCGCCGCTGCCCGGGTTCCTCGAGACGGCGGAGTGCACTCGCCCACGGCGCGCCTGATAGCTACTTACCTAGCCGCGCCGCGTCCTTGTCTCTGCGCACTTCAGCTCCTGCGTTGTCCAGTTGCCTGCGCCGCTTGTCGCCACCGTGCCTTCTAAGGCGCCAGCGGCGAGGCCTGTGAGATTTAAAAGGGGCAGTAGCGCCGGTAAATTTGGGTGTATAATTGCCGGGCACTGGGCAATCTATTTCACACTGTGGCGCTTCCGCCCGCCTCCTTGCCGGATCTTTATGCCTTGCCCTAATGAGAAAGCGTTCCTTTGTCTCGTCCTTGATCTACCGTTGTACCGTACCCTCATTGCCTTCCTCTAAAGACCACGTATCCTCTGCCGCTGCCCTGACCTCCTGCCTGTCCTCGACCTCGAACCATAGCTGGACCTGCCATCTGGGGGGGGGGGGGCCACCTGCCTGACCCCGACTACGAAGGCCCTGCCTCGACGATTTGGCACCACGCTTTACGTCGGCTGCTCACCGCAAGCAAGTCACACGTCAGCGCGGGGACGACCTGGTAGACTCCCGCGCAGCAAAGTCATCCCGCTTTGCGGCCGGGTCTGGTGAATACCGGGACCCTACCTTAGATTCCCGTTCCCTGGCTTCGGCTTACCCCATCGCTTGCGGTGGGTCCAGTAGGATTCCACTTCCGTGTCCCGGAACCGTTACAGTAAGATCAGGCATTGGATCCCGCCAAGACACCGCCTCCAGTGTGGCGGATCTTCTCGCGTTGGTAGTCCCGGACAGTTCAGCAACTGGGCCCAGCAGGGACAACGCTGGAACACAGTTGCCCAGCCTTTGGTGCAGCAACTCGTCGCACCCGCCCCAGCAGCACACTCTCCACATCCTCCTGTGGCCGCCTCCGCTCCGGGGCTCACTGGATCGTTGGGAACCAAGCTCGTTTGTCGCAGCTTCCAAATTTGACGGTGATCCCCCAAGCTCTTGCAGGGGTTTCCTCACCCAGTGCACCATGCACATCGAGTTGATGGGGGATTCAATTTTGTACTGAACGTTCCAAGGTGGCGTTTGTGGTCAGCCTGTTGTCCGAAGGCCTGGCCTGGGTAAGCTCTATGGGACGGAAGCGATCCTGTGCACTGCGGATCTGCAGGCCTTCCTGCTGAAATTCCGCCTTGTTGGTCCTTCTGAGCTCGCAGGAGACGTGCCAGAGAACTGATGATAGAACCTACGCCAGGTGCGAAAATTTCTGTCGGAGAGTTACGACAGTGCTGTTTAGCACCTGGCATCAGGCTGTTGGAAATGATGCAGCCCTGCGCGCCCTCCCTTTAAGATAAGGCCTTTCCACAGCAGCAATCCAAGGACGTCCTCATGCCGCAAGGAGAGTTTGCCCGTTCCTCTCTGAGCGATTTAATCCACCCTGGCTACACGCATTGACGTGACGCTGCAACAGACGAGGTGCAAGGACAGAGCTGCCGCAGAAGGATTCGACGACTCATGGCGCGGACCCCGCCTGTCGCTGAACGCCTGGCTCGGTGTTTCCCAGAGACCTCCTCTGCCGCTTTCCGCTACCTTCTGAGGAGGAACCATGCAGGAGGATCCAAGTCAACATTTCCGGCAGAAGGAATTATCGTCGGCGCGCACGAGCTATGTCTGTACTGCGGCAGTCCGGATCGCATTTTATCGGAGGAGCTGTTCCGCTGCGGCTCCCCCCACGTCCCCCGGAAAAACGCCCGCACCTAGGGCTATGTTGGAGAGGTTCCATTGGTGAGAACTCCGCGTCCATCTCCACGCCCTGACTATGCGGTGGAGACTTCAGGACTGACTCGGGTCTTGGTATATACTGAAACCTGACAAAATCCCAACACTCCCACAAGGCTCCTGCGTTTATGGGACTTTTTATTTTTTTTCCTGGTTCCGCCGGGAACTTTATACACGCGCCGACCTTGTATCCCCGTTACAGCTTCCTGTGGTTAGCTGGAGAAGCCGTTGTGTGATATCCTCCGTCACTGGGGGAGCTGATTGGAGACCGCCATACCGGTTACAGGACCAAGCCGGTGAACCCTCACGTGGGCGCCTATGCATAAGGAGAAGATCTCTCTCTACGTATTCGCCTCGGTTCATCCTCTGCGATCCTGTTGGGGCTCCCGCTGGCTGGCAGCGCCATAGCCCCTACGCTTAATTCGGATGACCGGCGTGGTCGCTGCGCTGGGGACCTAATGCCTGGAACTCTTGTATGGTGGCACCATAGATCGCCCGGTGCGCTCCGTTCTTCCAAAATCCGTCCTCAGGCCCTTGTCAGGATTGCTACGGAATACACAGGATTCTTGCGGAGTTGCTCGGAGAAGCAGGCCGAGGTCCTCCGCCTCATGCCCCTATGACTGCCCTATCGATCTACTGGCCGGGATAGCCAGTCCTCCTCAGGGCAGGGTTTACTCCACTCTCAGAGGGTATACCAGAGACCCCAGGCCAGTGACCTATATTCGGAGAACCCTGCAGAAGGGCTTATACGCTCAAGTCCTCCTCCCCTGCGGGGCCAGGATTTTTCTTCGTGCAGAAAAAGATGGTTTTTACGGCCGTGATCGACTATCGGGGCTTAACCAAGATCACGGTAGAAAAAACCGCTATCCCTTGCCAGCTGATCACAGGAACTGTTTCGGACCGGCCTTCGCGGGGCAAGAATTTTCTCCTCACATTCGGACTGCGAGGAGGCCTACAAACCTCTCCGCATTCGAGAACAGGGGATAGAGTGGAAGATGCTTTTAACTCACACGGGATGGACACTTTGAATCATTTGTCATGCCTTCGGTTTTGTGCAACGCCTCAGCAGTCTTCCAGGAATCTAGTGAACGATATCTGCGTCCGGGATCTCTCCCTTTACACGTGCTGTCGTCGTCTACATCTAGACGACATTCTGGTGTTCTGCTCGCTGATGTGGAGACCTCATCGCTCCCATGTCGCGCATGTATTGAGCGGGCTACGTGCCAACCACCTCTACGCATAAGCTTGGAGAAATGTCTCTTCCACAGACCAGCTTCACGTTCTTGGTTACGTTGCTCGATCTGGCCGCGGGTTACAGATGGTCTCGCCAAGCTGTCGGCTGTCTATGACAGTGGCCCGGCCGGTGGGCCTACGAGTTATACAGGACGCTTCCCTAGGCTTCTAGAACTATTACCGTCAGTTATCCTGAATTATTCTAACCTTAGGTATGGACCTTCGTTGCACTTTACCAAGAGATGGTTAACTCTCAGAGTTCTATTCAGAGGCTTAGGTGGTAGCGAGGTCCGCTCCATAGAGGAACGAATAGAGGCGTTTGTCTCACTTAAGTGACAGCTTGCGCCCTCTGCGCAAAACGCGGTGCCTGACCAGACCGGATTCATCGAGAAACCATTCTTATGCTGGAGGTGGACGCCATCCTCGGTCGGGCGTGGCGCAATTCTCATGCACGAAGGGATCTAAAGGCAAGTATGGTCACCTGTGCTTTCTTCCTCCAAGCGTTCCTCCCAACTGCGGAGACGAAATTACACATCGTGAGACCAGGGAGTTGCTGAGCGATCAAGCTGGCTCTAGAGGAGTGGCGTTAATCTCTGGAGGGTGTCACTACCCCATCCACCATTTTCTCCGACCACACAAAAATCTTAATGTACCTTCAATAGGCCCACGCCTCATACCCACGTCACAGGACCAGGTGGTCCCTGTTCTTTCTCGCGCCTATCAATTTCCAGATACATTTTCGGCCAGCAGAGAAGAACATCAGGGCCGATGCGCTCTCCAGTGTCTTCCCCGACTTGTGTTGGGTGCTCGGAGGGCACGCCCCAGAATTCTAATCTACCCCTGCAACGCCTGATCTCCGGATTGCTCCGGTAGAATGCTGCGTAAGGTTCCTCCAGGCCAGAAAAACCTTGTCGTCCTGCGCATACACGCAGTCGAGAATTTTGAAATGGGGACAGCTGATCCTTGAGGATGGTCACCCAGGAGCCCGCAAACTCCTTCCTCCTAATCTCGCGTTTCTACTGGTGCCAGAGCTTGGGCAAGGGGACATCCAAGGATTTAATCGTGAAGTCATGCGTTACTTTTCGCTCGTTACACAGACTCCTCGCCACAGACCCGGGGTCATTGCTCCCATAAATAAAAAAAGAAAAAAAAATACCTATTAAAAAAAACAAAAAAAAAAAACAAACCCGCTGCCCATCCTAGGGGCCCTTGGACTCATGTGGCAATGGGATATTAGTCACGGATATGCCTCCACTCTCCTCGGGATCAATCACGGTCATCTGGTGGTCCGTGGACGTTTTTCGAAGATGGCGCACTTCATCCGTGCCAGGGGCTACCTCTGCCATCCCCAGTTGGCCAACCAAATTCTTTCTCAACATCTTCCGACCTACACGGGGCTTCACCAGCAGCATATTGTCTCGGTTCGGGGAGTCCAATTTGTGTCGAGGGTCTGGCGGGCCCGCTCTGCATTAGCCTCGGTTGGCAGGTGAACCTCGCATTTCTGCTTCCGCCTATCGCACAACGCAGGACGAACGGCCAAGCTGGAGAGCGATCAATAAGATTCATGGGAGGCTATCTTACGACATTTTGCGTCTCGGCTCGACAAGGATGGACTGGGCCAGCTTGCTTCTGTTGGGCGCGAGTTTGCCTATAACTCCCCCTGGAGTCGGAAATCATCACTGGTAACTCCCCATTTTTTCATGTCTAGGCAAGCATCCCCTGCCCTCCATTACCATTGTCTCCCAATCATAGACGAGTGCCGGGCAGGGACACTCTTGCCCCAAGATATGGTGTATATTTGGAGTCAGACACGCCAGTACTCTGCAGCTTTCGTCGCATTCGTATGAAGGCCAAAGCGGACCAGAATAGAAGACCCTCCCAGTGTTTTCGCACATGGCTGACAAAGTCTGGCTATCTGCACAGCTATTATCCGGGCTGAAGATTCCCCTCGGTACAATTTGGGGCCCCGGTACGTAGGAACCATTTTGAGGTACTCGCCCGCATCAATACCCGGCTGCCTACTCAAACCTACGGCTTTTTTCCCCCCCCCCCACCCCCCCACACCCCACAATGCGTCATTACCAACTCTTTCATGTCTCCTTGTTGAAGCCGGTGGTCCTGAACCGTTTTTCCCAGAGGATCAAGCCCTCCATTTCTGAAGCGGAGGCCTCCCATACATCTTCCGCGGCATGAGATCCTCAGACGCGCATAGAAGACATCAAGGAAGGCGGTATTTCCTGATCGACTGGAGGGAGTTTGGTCCTGCGGAGAGATGCGTGGGAGCGGAGGACAACACTCTTGGACCGTAAACTGCTGCAATGATTTCTCCAGGCCTCAGGAAAGGGGGAGGGCTAAGGGGGGAGGGTTACTTGTTGCGTCCGGCGCCACGCGGATCCCCGTGCGAGGGCGCCGACGCACGTTCTGCCCCGCGGTTCCCCGGGACAACGCGGTCGCGCCGCTGCGCGGGTCTCGTGAGCGGCGAGGTGCACTCGCCCCCGGCGCGCCATCACTTACCTGCCGCGTCTTCCTGCCCTCCCATTCTCCTGCAGTACTCCTGCTGTTCCGGCGGCCGCGCGCGTTCCCCGTGACTCTAAAAAAAGGGGTGCGCGCCGCTAGCGCCGGCTCTGTGAGATTTAAAGGGGCAGTGCGCCGGTAATTGGGTAATTCGCCGGGCATGCTCTATACCTCGCGGGCTACGCCCGCTCCTTGCCGATCTTTAGTGCCCTTGCCTCAATGAAAAAAGCGTTCCTTTCTGTCTCGTCCTGATCTATCCGCGATGTACCGTACCCCTTGGTTCCGTCTACTGACTCCACGTATCTCTCTGCCGCCTGCCTGTCCTCCTGCCTGTCCTGACTCGAACCATAGCTGCCTGCCCTGACCACTGCTGACCCAGACATAACGAGCCTGCTGACGATTTTGTCACCACTCTCCCCCCACCCCCCCCCCCCCACCCCACCCCCCCCCTCCCCGTCTATACTTCTTGGCTGCACCGACAAGAAAAGTGTCACGCAGGGGGGACGACCTGGGTAGGTCTACCCGCCGCCAGCAAGTCCAATCCTCGCTTGCGGCGGGCTTTGGTGAATACCGGGTCATACTTAAGATTTTCTGTTCCATGGTGCTCGCTTACACCATCGCTTGCTCGGTGGGCTCCAGTGGATCCACTTCGTGTCCGGAACCGTTACAATTCTGTAGACAGCCATTTCGAGGTGTTTGCCCCTCATCAGTACAGAGCAGAGCGGATGCTAGCAGTGGCTAAGTGCGGAGTCAATGAGTAGGCTCTCAGAAAGGAAGATCTCTCCTTAGGAACGAGCACCTTTATAGGTGTGTTTGGCAGATTAAAAAATTGCCTTTTTGCACTCCACGAACGCATGATGCATATCACATAGGCAATATTGGGAGGAAAGGAGCTGAGAAGCTCGAAGTGATGCTGAAGCTTTGGCTAGATATCCCTTATTGCTTTCAAAAGATCAAGTGGGTTCAAAATTGATTGATATCATTAAAAAGATACAGAAAACCTATTCAAAATTAGATAATTCTGTAACATATAATGGGAAAGAAAAATAAATTCCAAAAAATTGGATATTAATACATTCAAGCGGATTTACTTTTATGTACAATTGTGTGATTGATTCCAAGTGGATCTAATTTTCATGCTATGGGGTCACCAAATTCTGGAAGGTATGTGTCAGGGCTAGGCGGCCGCTCAGCTTGCAGTTGAGCAAGAATCATGCAGCAGCTGATCAATCGGACCCCGCCCTGATAGTCTGTTCTGCTCGGCAGCTCTGTGAGTGATCAGAGAGGGTCAGGTCCAACATGTACGGACTGGGGTGTCGCAACCACCAATGGGAGAACCTGGAGGCGCTTCCAATCAGAGCCCCCCAAGGGGGCGGTATCCGGTGGGGAATCACATTTAAATTCTCCGTGCATTGTTGCCTAGTGCTGCGCCTTTGACATTTCCTGGCTGCTTGTGTTTTGTGGTTATCCGTGTTTTGCTTGTTTTGTGTACACGGACCTCAGGCTTGTTTACTTAACGCTCGGACTTGTCATCTGATTTGTAAAACTCTGCTTCGCCCCTCAGTTTGGCTTTTGAACCCCCCCCCCCCTCCTCGGCTGGTTTTACATTTCTCCTCTTTGGTTCTGATTTTTGGCTTTACGTTTCTGACAAGGTAATTAACCGGACTTTTTGAATATATTTCCTCCTGAAACAGGCCCCAGCACTCTAGCAGCGCAGGTACTGTCCGCCCAGTTGCCGTCTGCCGCTAGGGCAGCACGTCTCATGTAGGAAGGAAGAGTGGGGCTGGGTTCCAGTTAGGGCAGCTCACTTGTACCCCCTATTGACTTCGTGACACATTGTATCACAGGCCAAAACTCGTCACTGCTCTACCAATCACTATGAACCCCATGACAGCTCTGTAGAGCAAATGCAGGTGCTTTCCCAGGTAGTTCAGCATCTGGCGCTGCGGGGTAACCAACAGACAGGAGTCTTCCTCAAGTCTGTGTGTCCCTGCCGCTCCTACACTCACTGTGGAGCCTACCTATAAAGTTGCCTGACACGGTTCTAAGCAACAGAAGCCTTTTTGGCATTTAGAGAGGAATGTCGCCATGTACTTTAGGCTCCAACTCTTGTACCTAAGGCATAAGGAGCAAGATAGTGAGGTAAATAGTTATATCCCTTAGACTTCTGGGTCCTCCCCCACGAGTGGGCATTTTCATTACCGCCTGATTCACCAGAACTGTCTTCTGTGGACAGGTTCTTTACGCCTTAGGGGAACTTATTTGATGCGACGGATTGGGAAGCTAGTAAGCGAGGACTCTAGCTGAACCAAATTGAGGCAGGGTCAAAGACTGTGGCAGGAACTTTTGCTCCTAATTTCGTCGCTGGTGTGTTCCGTCTGGGTGAACAGACCAGCTCTTAAGATGGCCAGTTTAGATTAGGGTTGCTGACCATGTTAAGGATTTAGTGGTGGCTTACCCTGCCCCTGGTACTTTAGATAAGCTATGGCAACTAGACGTTGTTCGGACAGACATTTTAAGGAAGTGCGTCCGGAAAAAGGACTTCCCCTCCGGTGGTCCACACCATGAGTACCCTCTTAAACCGTTATTTCCAATTTAAACCCAGAGGTGCACATGCAACGTTGGTGCTTCCATTCGCAACTTTCTGTAGTGACCATGGGACTACTCGTCGCAACCCAGGGGTTGTGCTTGTACTGTGGCGAAGATGCGGACAACGGCATACGAGGAGTGCTTCAAACTGGAAGAATTAGGCCCAGACAAACTCCAGCGCTAGTGATTAAGCACGGAATGGTCACAGATAGGCGAATCAGGTATTTCCTATGTATCCAAAAAGTTTCTGCTCCCAGTGAAGATAGTATATATTTGTCTCCTGTTTGGTTCTGGGAAATGCTTTGTGGATTCCTGGGTACAAGCTTCCAATTTTGTAAACGCGTCCTTCGCCAACGTCTGGGCACTACCTTGGATGGCCTCTCTACTGAGTCCCTGCCTCGGGTTGTGGCAATGATCTCTACTCGCTGAAAAGGCACCAACTCCAACATTGTACTTTCATGAGCTCGCAGATGTGGGTTTAGGATCACACATACTCCTACTGAAGAAGTGTATTCTATTTATCATGGAGCGGCTGCCCGCTGATGTGGTTTGGGGCTTAGCCCTTGTTCAGAAACATAAACTGGTGTTTTGACTGGAAGTTCAGGGAATCTAATTCAAGTGGGGTACACAGTGTGCTGACAGATGTTTCTGTCATACTTGGGCAATACAGAGTGTAGAACGTTTCCTGTTTTCATTTGTGACTCTTGCTCAAGTATTTTCTCAGAAACAGTCAGAGATATTAACCACCTCATTTGATCTTAGTGACTGTTTCACTTGAGATATATGCCGGAGTGAAGTTCTCCTAAGAGCGAGGGATCTATAATCTGTCAGGACCAGAGAGAATAACCATGAAAGCAATAAATTGCAGAGAGCTTACAGAAGGGGGCAGTATCCGGACCTTCTGTTACCCTATGGGTGCAAGTTTTTACTTTGTAGGGAAAAAATGATGAGGCCTCCATCCATGACATAGGACTACCGTGACATGAAATCAAAGATAAACGGTAAAAAAACAATATTCCATTAACCCTTGCGATTACCTGATTTGGTCAATCAATATCTCAGGGAGCGAAGTGATTTTCCAAGTTAGACTGAGGGGGTCATATAGAACCATCATCCGTATCCACGCAGAAGGAGATGAATTTGGTAATGAAACTCAATAGTTTAGAACACTCCTCGAGGGTCATCTTATGAGTATCTGGATTATGCCTTATTGGGTTGTGTAAAGCTCTGCGGTTTTCCAGATTCTGGTTAATGATGTTTCCAGGAACTGTATTGGTTGTGGTCTGGTCGCTTTTACCATGGATGAAATTTTAATCTATTCGAAGGATTGGTCGTCACCACGTTAAAAGATGTACGACGCAAGTTTTACCAAATCCTGATAGGATAATAGTTTGTTTGTCAAGTTTGAGAAAGCTGTGTTTTTGGAGTTGCAGGAGGTACCTTTTCTTAGCGGTACATCTGACTTCCTAATTCACTTCCTGTATGGAACCTGTAAAATTCATGCTACTTCTCGATTTGGGTCCGCCCCTGTCGCTAATTGAAGGCCTTTACGAGCGATTAATAGGTTTAGGTAGTTACATATTGTAAATGTATTCGTAATTCTTCCTGTCTTGTTCGGCTGTATGAACATGGACTTAGAAAGGGGGTGTGAAGTTCAGTAATGGCAACCTGAGGGCCAATAGAGGCGTTTGAGTAAACTTAAGCAGTGTTTTGTATCAGCTCTGTGTTGATTTCAAGCAGTTCATACCAAACCCTTCGACGTCGAGGTTGTGCCTTCATATGAAAATGAGGGTACGCTTCTCAATGAAAGCCCTGGGGTCCACAACATAAATATATTTAAAATTCAATCCTTCATGGATGTAGAAATTCTAACACAGGTAATAAGAGGTAATGAGAAATATTGGATCATAATAAACTGTTTTTAAGGGATATTACTTGGGGTGGATTTAGACACGCGGTCCAAACCGACCCGTTGAACATCTAAAGAAGAGAGTAACAGCAGAAAGCTTAACACTAGAGTAAAGTAAATGAATCTTAATAAATTACAAATTTTTTAACTAGGATTGTTATTGTTAGGTTAAGACGTTTTAGAATCTAGTTCGTTTGCAATCATCTTTTTTTAGAACTATTTGATGTACTTATATAAATTAATATGTTCCCCGGAGGGGGGGGGGCCCCGTCTTTTTTCTCAAGAGATAAATAAGTTTATTTTTTAAACTTTCTCTCATAACTAAAATGCTCCATTTCGCTCATTAGTTTGGTTGCTCGTCTTAGCACTCTCTCTAGCTCCAAAACATCCTTGTTCTATAACTGAGAAGCCTAGGATGAAAAACTAGACATAATTCTATAGGCGAAATGCCCACCAATGGTAATATTAATTTTGATCCTATGTCCCTCCCTTTCTGCAAGTCTATGCCTCTTTTAATGCATGCCAATATCCTGCTAGACTTAGAGGCAGCTGATTGACACTGGATGCTGTTCTGCAATCTATAATCTCCAAGTACACCCTGATCCTTCTCAACAAGTGATTTTTCCAGTTTTTTTCATCCTGTGGGGACAATATGATGGAAACTACACAGATTATTTGCACCTAGTTGCTGCTAAACTTTTACAATTCGACTTCCATCAATGATCAACATTTCAGAACCTCTACTTTGTACGTTGGATGAGAAACAACTCAGTGCGAAATTTAGGAACTCTTCCATAGATTGCATACACTACATCAGCTTGGTGTCATCTGACAAAAATTAAATAAAGTGTTTTATTCCCCTCAAACTATATCATTCATAAATACATTGAATAAAAGAGGACCTTTGTACTGAGCCTTGGGGGTTATCACACATCCATATCCAAGCGACCATTCCGAGTAGGAATCATTTACGCCTCTCTTTGAGTTACGATCCAGTAGCCAGTTTTTTAATCAATTACCACACTGTCCATTTCTAACCCTATACCCAGAATAGATGCTAATGAGGGACAGTGTCAAACGTCCTCTTTGCAAAGTCTTAAAAAAACTCTATCTCTACAGAAGGGTAGAAAGCATGTTACTATTAGGAATCACATTTTGCTATTAATTCCCAGAGTATATTTAAATGGTAACCTGTCACATAGGTTATGCCCACCTTTGCTGAGAGCAGCCACAAAGATAGTAGTCAGACGCTGCTGATTCCCAGCGCTGTGTCCCCTTATCGCTGTCAAGAGTGCTTTTAGTTTTAGAGCATTACCCTCAAATTTATTATGAGCGGTGTAGCCCCGCCCACCAGGCTAGTCTCGGACCACTGATGTTATTACACATTGTTTTTACCTATTCTAAGTAATAGGTCTTGTTAGTTGAGGTTGGGTGGGCGCTACGACTAGGTGGGCTCGGGGTTTGAAACAAACTGACTCATTTGAATGAATCTTCGAATTGACTATTCTGCGCTGAAAATTGCAGATTTTGAGCGTTAAATACATGAAAACTAACAGCATCTCATTAAGATATAATAGGGCCACAGCCCTGAATAAGCAGGTTGACACTAGTTTAGTTCTGCCCTCACAGCAAAGGCCGGCATTATCTATGTGACAGGTTCTCTTTAAAGACCTCCCATTTTCGCTTATTCATCATTATTTGATAGTATGTGCTCTCCAGTCATGTACCTGTAGTTGCGGACATGCAATAAGGGAAAATTGCGCTTTTTACACATCTAAGAAATGCTGTTTCCCCTCACCCAACTGTGTTGTGGTTTTTTCCAGTTACAGCTAAAAATATATTTATTTTGTGTTTGCTGTTACCAAAAGGTTCTTTCAGGATATTCGTGTGATCGCTACAACAAGTTTGCTTTGTAGAAATGGACCATGATCCAACAGGAGGCATCCCTGTATTAGTGGGATCTGTACACTCAAACTGGCCTATAAATTGTCCTTTAACAGGCTAAGAATATTTCCAACCTTTGCAGTTTGAAGCAGAAACAGTGACCCTGTCAATATTTGTGAAATTTAAAGTCAGATCCATTATCAACCAATGTACCTGCGGTCCATTTGCTTATAACACAGCTGGACACTCCTTGTCTCTGCAGTGATGTTGGGGGGTCTTATAGATTACAGGCAAAACATATATATCCTTTTTGTGTTAACCTTCCCCCACTTATATTTCCACCCCAAGGTTTCCAAGTCTTCACACTAGTGCCTCTTTCACACATCCTTTCGTATCACTCCTTACATACAGTACAAATGTGTCCTCGGTCATCTTGGCCCTTACTTACTGTTCATTTTCATCACTTGGTCAGCTGACACGAGACTGCGTAAGATTGAGTGTTTTCACTGTAAACAGAATGTTGCGATCCTAACAATGTGTTTTAGGTTGTATATACCATCATAGAGAACTGTCATAAATGGGAAATCACTTTTAAGGTCTCATGCACACTTCACATCTGTATGCACTGATGCTGTATGGCAGCAAACCATTCAGGTCTGTACTACATAATATTGCATCTAATGAGAGAAAGTGAAAAACAGCTAAGAGTAATATCGGCGGTCGGAGTACACTTCCGAAAAGAGTCCAGATGATAGGTGTCTATAGCTCAACCTTATAAGGTTGTCACTCCAGGTACAACATATGTAAGGCGTATAAGAAAATAGAAGGATAGGGCAGCGCAGGCTTCACCTCTCCCAAACGTCCACAACTGGCTGGTGGAGAAACCATACATAAATGACTAGAAGCACAAACAGATAGAAGAGATAGAAAAGCCCTCCGTTCACAACAGTAACAAAGTACAAAAACACTCTTTTAGTGAGGACTAAGGCCTCAGCTATGACGTGTTTCGGCACTATATTACAATACCATTCTTCAAGTAGAGAAGTATAAAAGGCAATATAAATGAGGCCTTTCACACACATGCATTATGTATCCAATAAGGATATGTTTTAGCTAATTGAGTGGTTTACGGGCATCCTGAAATAGTGTCATACCCCGAGACTTGACCTAGAAATGGTGTTATGTTGTCCTAAAGATCATTCATAGTGTGGGGTCGATATGATAAGTTCTCCTTCTTTAAATATATGCTGTATGAATAGAAGAACTTTTTTAATTCCTCAACTTATTTTAATAAACATTTCTTTCAAAAGTAAAATCCAAAATTGGCAATTCTTAGTTTACATTTTTTTTAGAAATAGATATACAAAGGAACCTGGAATCCTTATGCTCAGTCATTGAGCCACGATCCTAATATGCAGGAAGACCACTTTGGGGCCCAGCGTCTTTTCAGCGTTATAGCTTAAGGTAAATCCAACAGTCTGTACTCCGCATCTGAGTCCCGAGCTTTGGCGTCCGCCTAGTGTCTCGTGCATGTAGGCCTCATCCTAGCTGAGCTCCCTTGCATCTGATCATCAGCTGCAAGAACATAGTCATACGGCATATATTTAAAGAAGGACATTGTTTTACAGGTGGGGTTCTCGTAAGTGACCGTTTGTATATCTGGGTCATATCGGTGCTATTAACTGAAGATGGTTGCAGATCTGACAGACAGTGGAACTTTCAGTACATAATAACTTTGGTTATGAATTGGAGGCTATATTAGATACCTAGGGAAGCAGGCAGTAGCAAATCTCCGGACGGATTCTCTGATTAAAGAACCAGATCTGGTATTTTGACATTGCTTGTACACAGCGCTGGGGGGTATTTTTAGGAACGGTTGTGTCTACAGTTTGCAGATTCGCCCGTCCCCTGCAACCTCTGACATGTTACATGTCTTCGCCTGGTATAACTGGGGTGGAAAAAACGAACATTGTTCTATGTTTTCAGACAGCCGGCAGGTAAAAAAGATACGTCACAGCCGCGATAAACTCTGTGCTAGTGTGGACTGCTGAATGTATTTTCTATTAAGGTTGATCAGGTATGGTTGCCAGTTGGTTCTACAGACATCCTTTCTCAATCCGAAATCGTCTGTAAAGCCCGACGAAATCCTGCTGTGGGGCACACTGACCTATGCGACTCCATAGAAGTTGACAGTGTAATTATGCCTCCACGCACTGATTGTAACGCGAGTCTGTAAGGCCTGTGTTTTAGACACCCCATAAACACCTATAAACCTCAGAATCTACATGTGAAAGGAGAGTATGGATAATTATAAATAGAATTTAAGCTAAATAATAAAGTGGCTGATAATTCAAGATTTTGGCCAGCCACAGGAATTACAAAAACACTTTTGGGGCTGATGTGTTGGTATCGTAAAGTAATTTTCATTGGTGTAAACTAGATACATTACTAGTTGTTACATGTCTTCAGATCGACCCCATTCTTCTGATTTGTTTTAGTCAGTTTGTAGACACTTCTGCGCCTTGTCTGTCATAAGGTGTGATACCATAGTAAAAGGGGTATGGCTTCACATGAAAGGTGCGTGTCTTAGTCTGCAAAATTTTGGCTGACCAGTTGTGGCATAATGTAAGTCAACTATTAATGTTGAAAGTATACGATAGAGAGTTTTAACCTGCACCAGTTTATGAAACATGTTTAGTTAGGGCGGTTAGCGGCGAATTTGTAAAGCACTCTCTTGTCTAAGTTGTACATCTGTACCTTAAGAGATACTACAGTATTGATAAATCTGCCCCAATAGCTTGACTTACAGGTTAACTGCCAGCAGTTTGCTATCTTTTGTACCTTCGTAACCAATTACCTGGCGTGACTGTTGAATACCAGCCTTTGCTCGATGGTAAAAAGAATTTACAATGGCCATGAAACACGTTTCCAAAACTTATAGCATAGTTTAATAGTATAGTTTGGTTTTTATGTCAGCGTCATTGATTCTCCCGCAGGACTATGTGTGCGCAAAATGCTTTCTAGATAGATAATACGCCAGTATATTGTCACAGCATGATCCTGTATTATAAATGACATACCATGATTTGTCTGCAAAAAGGGGACATAACATAGAAAGAGGAGAACACGTTCAATTCCTCATGTAGAGAAAGACATCTTGGGAGCCCATTAGTTAGATCTTCATATAAATAACCATGTTTAGTAAGAACTCTTCCAAGACGAAAATGTATGCGGAAATATACTGGGAACAGGGCTGACAGATGTTGCTGTGACCTCTTGTACTCAAATTTGACTGACAGATTGGGCTTGCGTGTTCAAGAGACTGCTACTGCAGAAACTCTGAGAAGTGAAGATTATCCCAAGATGTGTCGCTTCTACACCACCCTGCAAAACACCAATGGTTTGTCCTAATATAAGGCATTAACCCACGACAAGCCTGAAGGACCTATAACATACGGCTGGTCAAGCTTGTAGTAGCTGGGGATGCCTAGAAATGCATGCAGTAGATTATTAGTAGTAGTTGCATATACTAACCTTATAGTCATATTGTACTATCAGGTTCTGTTTGACTTATAGGATGTTGAGTCAATGGCACTTTTTCTGACATTTAAAATTCCCATGTAATGACATTCATTTGTTATTCCATTGCATAATAAAAAATTCATAGCTTGATTCTGTAATACGTCTGATAGTTTAGAGGTGTTAAACAGGATATCATCTACGTCTTGCACATTCTCTCCCGTACTGTCCTCTTGTTGCATTTGAAGGGCACAAATTTATGCATGATGTGGTGCCAAAAGAGCCTTGTACATGAGCATGATCATCTGTATGGCTATATCGAATCAAATGACTATTTCTGAAAACGAAAATATTGAAATTCATGAAGACTTTGCCTTATCCTGTTGGGAAATTTCCTTCAGTGGTTTAAAATGGCTGTAAAGGATTTTTTTTCCTTATCTTAGCTTAATTCATTGCTTCATTACACAGACATTAATAATTCAATGATGTTAAAATAGATCATTGATGAACCTATTAGTGCATTGCATGATTAGCCCTTAAAATTAAGTATTGTTATTCTCAAAATTGATTCCTTTCCATTAATAATTTCACAAACAGTTTTAAAAAAAACAAAAAAGTCATAAAAATTCTATGTAACATGTAAGTATATGACACTAACTTAAACGCGTCAGTAGCATTGAATAGGCATTGCAAAGGAAAGAAGGCAGCACTTCCAAAAAATGATGATCTATTCACCAATGAGGCATCTTAGTCTCCACAACAATCTTTCTCAAGCCTTTTGGGGATATAGAAAGGCTTTGTGGTACAAGCCATAAACCAGTGCACCCATATCCTCTGTTCCAGTATTGCTGCTTTGATGGGGTCACAACAGTCAATACCACAGAGGAACTAAACAGCCAACATTGAGTAAACAGGATTTTCTGTGAATTTCTGCATGTTGTTAAAGGAAATGTGTCATCAGAAATTGATATATTGTTTTGTAACAATTTTTTTATTTCCCATATCACTATCAATATTTTTACTACAGGCAGTCCCCGGGTTACATACGAGTTAGGGACTGTAGGTTCATTCTTAAGTTGAATTTGTATGTAAGTCGGAACCAATATATTTAGTACATGTATGGTGTATATGTATGGTGTGTATGGTGTGTAATTATAGGCAGGTATAGGTCCCCCATAGCAGCCATAGGCATGTATATGTCCCCTCAGAGGCAGGTATAGGTCCCTAATAGCAGGCATAGGCAGGTATAGGTCCCCCATAGCAAGCATATGTCCCCCATAGCAGGAATAAGTCCCCCATAGCAGATATAGGCAGTAATAGGTCCCCCATAGCAGGTATAGGCAGGTATATGTCCCCCATAGCAAGTATATGTCCCCCATAGCAGGTATAGGCAGGTATATGTCCCCCATAGGCAGGTATAGGCAGTTATGAACCCCATAGGAAAGTATAGGTCCCCCATAGGTAGTTATGTCCCCCATAGGCAGTTATGTCCCCCATAGATAGTTATGTCCCCCATAGGCAGTTATGTCCCCCATAGGTAGTTATGTCCCACATAGACAGTTATGTCCCCCATAGGCAGGTATAGGTCCCCCATAGGTAGGTATAGATGGGGCTTATTTAAAAAAACAAACACAGATACTCACCACAGTCCCCCACTGCTCACCTACGGCTCCATCTTCCTGCACAGACCGGTGATGTCATCAGGCCGCGCAGGTTGCATGTCTGCTTGCGGTCTTCCGGAGTTCTATTGTGGAGCAGAGAGCAAGCGCTCCCTGCTCCGCAATAGAGTCTTTTGCTGTATGCGCTCCGGGAGGAGTCGCATATAGCCGAAGCGTTCCCCGCCGGTGCCCGGGACATGGAAGTGCCCGGACACCGACGGGGACCGGAGAGTCAGCTGTATGCGCTCCTAGGAGTCGCATACAGCTGCAAAAATTGTCCCTGGCTTGCGTAGTTCCGGTCCCCGTTCGTAACTAGGGGACAGACGTAAGTCGGAACGACGTAAGTCAGGGACTGCCTATATATCCTGAATTCTTCACTAGGCCTCATAATAGTCTGACACTTCATGTTCTGTAGAGAAAACTTTTCAGCAGTCTCCTCATTATCAGTACAGGCAGGATTACACTCAAAGGTGACACCAATGTGTATAGATAACACCATTCACAAAAGGAGATAGTACCAGCTCCCCCTCCCTGCACAGTGACTTATTCCCAGGTCAGTCACAGAGCATGACTAGAAAACTCTCCTATAGAAGTCAATGAGTCTGTTCTTGTTCACAGGCTCTTATGTCCATGAAGCTGCTGTAAATCATCTCCCTGTATGCCATCAAAAGGAACGCATGCAAGAAGGCTACTCCCATCCTATACAGAAAAAAATAAATAAAATCAAACTCAGAAAATAAAAATGGCTACAAAGAAAATTATATGTATCAGTGTCTTGGTTTTAAATAGTAAATGAAAAAATATTGGTGATAAATTTCCATCCTTCTAGTCAATGAAAGTAGGATACATGACAAGTATCTAATGGCTTTGGATCCCACTGTTAGGACTCCCACCAATCATGTGAATAGGGATACCATATTCCACATGAACAAAATGGAGGTAGAGTATGCATGCTGTCATTCCATTCAATCTCTACAGGACTGACTGAGGTAGTCAAGTGTTGGGGCTCTAGTAATCAGACATTTATTACCTGTCTTTAGGAATAGCCCCTGTAAAGAAAATCTTTAGCCATTCTTGATAGGTTTGTTTTGATAAATACTAGCATTTCCAATGAAATAACAATTCTTAAGCATCTTTCCTTTAATCTCCTCAAAGTCTTTGTCACGGACGCCCCTGCGACCACTGTCCCGGGTCGCAGGCGTGTCCGTGCCCCTGCTCCCAGCGGAGCCCCGTCCCGCACGTCGGATTCGGGGTCCGCTCACGTCCCTGTGCCCACCGGCGTCCACTTACCCGGCCACGCTCCTGCACAGCCTGTCTCCAGTTCCTGGCACGTGGCTCCGCACCTAGGGCGCACGCGGCCCGGCTGTTTGAAATTTAAAGGGGCAGTGCGCCAGTAATTGGCCATTGCCCGGCACTGCTCCTATTTAAGTCCGGCCTCTTCCTGCCGGCCTTCGCCGGATCCTTGGTGTATATTCCCGTGGTGAAAGCGTTCTAGAGTGTTCCTGTCTTGCCTTACCGTGTACCGACCGTCTGCCTACATTTACCGACCACGAACCAGAGCCGCCTGTCCTGACCTCCTGCCTGCCTACGTCTACGAACCAGAGCCGCCTGTCCTGACCTCCTGCCTGTCCCCGACTACGAGCCTGCCGTTCTTGTACCTCGTTACCCTTGGCCGCCACCGCAGGCAAGACCCGCCAGTGGACGTGATGTGGTGGACTCCCGCCGCAGCAAGACCATCCCGCTTTGCGAAGTGCTCTGGTGAATACCGGGACCCACTTAGATTCCACTCCCTGGTGTGGGCTTACGCCATCGCCTGCGGTGGTCCAGCAGATCCACCTCCAGACCGTTACAATCATTAAATGTTGCATAGTTCATTTGTAATTAATTCTGGAAATTCATTATCAATCTGTCAGTTGGGTGTTATCAATTGGGGGGGGTGTCCCTGCACGGTCTGACATCCCAGCTGACTGATTCAGTAATACATTTATAGGTGGAATAATAGAGGAAGAGCACAAATTTTTAAGAGAAGATACTCCAGAATTGTTATTTCATGGTCAACACAACTAGTTATGTCACAGAGTCAATAATAGAAACCAAGGGATTTGTCAAAAACCAGATCTTTATTACCTACCAACTGGTACCTGCTGTAACACCTATACAGTGGCATTGCTGTGGTACCTATGCAGCATTAAATACACCATTATGCACTGACATATATACCTACCTTGGCATCGTGAGTATATTCCTCTGATGGTGTGTTTTGATTTCCTGGCATCCTTTCCCTTGTGGCGTTGTGTGGTTATCAAGTCACCCCTGGATTATTTGCCATGCTATTTATAATTAATCACTCATTGATGAACCAACCTCATTTTTGGGGAAACGCATTGGAGTATCCTATTTGGGGTTAAGTATTTCGTGGCTACCATATCAACATTGGTATAATTGGGAGTTGTGTAGTTGGTAACATTCTGGTAGTATATTTGTTTATAACTTGCTAGTATTAAGCCAATGTTTCTATATTAGTTATTCAGTATCAATAAGTTATAATATTTTTCTTTTGGGATTGTTCGTATTTCTAACATCTAATTCTAACTTAGGGGTGTAAATTTGCAACACCTATTTTTTTTAGGGACCGTATTAAGGACTATTAGGGTTTCTGTATAGGGTTGGGTTCCTGCACACGGCCGCCCTTCTCGGTGCGATTGCCCTGTTTAGGTAGAGTTTAGTATTAATTGGGTAGGGATTTTTGTAGGGTAACTTTGATTTTTAAGCAATATTTATTAAAAGGTAAATTTTTGAGGAGTTGTTCATTTCAATGATTGAATACATGTAGTTACTATAATATAAATGTAAGGAGATCATTAGGTCGTCTTTAATAATGCAAAGTGAGTGTTTCTAATGTTCTATACATCATTGGTTATCTGAAAAAGCAGAATTAAGAGAAAAAGACACTGCCAGCGGAAAGATATTGTATTGTATATTACTGATTTATTTTGTTTTACATCTTACATGAGGTACCCAGAAGTTTAGGTTGTCATTACATTTCTGGACTATTAGATTTCCTATATCAGGATACCCCTAGGTACTGGAAATCTAGCAATGGGCTTTAGCCTGGTCCTGTGGATCCTGGAGTTTCAGAGTCCTATCATTTTCCAGTAGCTTTATGTTACATTTATTGCTCTAAATACAGTATATCATACATCATAGATATTTAAGTGTCTTCTTTTTAATCTATCTAGACATTTCAAGCAGCTTTGCACTATTAATCTGTCCTTAAATAAACTAGAGCAGATTCTCTCCATTGATCATTGCAAATCTACTATATTTAGGCCACCTCCATGAGATGTGAAGAAGAAAACACTTCGCTTCTGTGAGAAATATGCAACAAAGCTTAAGGGATTTTAAGGAAATCCCCTAAGAGATATTTGGACACATGTATGCATCTCAATGTACTGTAGTAACTGAAAATTTTCTGTTCTAAATAGTTCTCTTTACATCTAGAGGGAGATATAAAATAGGAACTGGACCAAACCTAAGGGAAAGTGAGTCAGCAAAAGAAAAAAAGTTTTCTGCAGCAAATTTTCCATTTAGAAAGTTAGATTATGTAACATAACATGCTGCCTTAGAAACATTGAAACATAATGAGTTAAATTACAGGCATTTCACAGTAACGTATATGGCATAGGGACATAAAAGGAAGCAAAAGACTTTCCACCGAAAGACTACCAAGCGAGGAATACCCATGTAAGCAAGACCTTTTAAATCCAAGTCCACAATCTGTATTGTTGAAACTGGCATATTCCACCAAGTTTGTAAAGCTTGTGGTGGGAGATACGGCCCACAGATTCGGCAATAGAGATGTCAAACCAACGACTCAACTCCCGAAGCCTATTTAACATATCTTAGGAGAGGCTGTAGATGTCCTCTAATACGTCTGTGACAGTATTTTCCGATCTTCCAGCCAAGTCTTTAGCCACTAGATTTAATCTTTTGGCTAATAATTTACTGTCACTTCTGGTAACTATAACATAGGGATAAACCAAGTTATGGTAACTGGAAGGGACGTCTGACATAATGTTGGATGTCATATCAGATGTAACACTGCACCGGTAGAACTTTTGGACCATTGTGGAACAGTAAGTTAACCCAAATAAACTCTGTAAGAAGCCCCAAGCTCAACTTATCATTAGGTTTAATGTTAATATTTCGGTGATTTTCACCAAAATTCGATTCAGGCCAATCTAAATGTAATCAATGACATTCCATTCCAATTTGAAATCCACCCGAATCTGAAGTACAACACTACTGGTTAGCCATCATTACTGTGGGATATAGAAACCTTATTCAGACGTATAACTCCTCGACCCCAATGCCAAATCTGTAAAAGGGTATTTCAACTATCACATATCATTTGCAGTATTGGTCTTCTCATAGGGAACACAAAAATCTTTTTTTGGAGCTCCATAAGTTTACAGATATGCCTGCAACCTTTCCACCCCCTGTAGTTCTCTTCTGACCAGTGTTCTTACATAGTAAGCTTTAGGAGCAAAAATAATATTTCCATTGTTAGCAGTATTTTAATAAGGAAATTATGTATATATCATAACTTGTTTGTAGCCAAAGTTATTTTTATTTTGTGTATGCTAGATTTTTGACGAACTGCCCCTAGTGTGTGAGTTTATGACTGCAGCAAAGAAATTATATTGTAAGTTTCACTGAATAGAATAATTAAAGTGAAGAACTAATAATTTACCCATAGAGCGCCATGCTGTATCTATTAAAAGAATAATAGCATGTTTGGAAGGTTCTTGTTTTATGTGACATTTTCACACTTGGTGACACTGTAATATAATACATGAACTTTCCTCTTTATTATTTTATAGTAAATGTGTAGAGTATTTCTATAGAGGTTTTACTTTTTATAAGGATCCCTTTACAAGAAATGTGTGTCTTGAGCTAAAAGCCATATAGAAGTGATCTCATCCTTGAAGAAACATTATATGCTTGCAAGGTCATCCAGAATGTTAGAATGTCAATTTTTATCTCTCCAGTGTTTTACTTTAAGAATATTAAATATGATGATAAATGATACAGATATTTATAAAAGTTTTGTATAAAATATAAAATCCTGTTAATAACATTAGATATAGAATTTGAAGGCTTCAGTCTGTCCCTCCAAACGTTGTGTTGACCCGCGAATTCAATGCGGCCTCCTGAGACTGGCCATACCTTGTGGAGTATTTCATCCCCCAAAGAATTATAGGGCTTTGGACAAGGACAATTTGGGGAACGCAATTAATGAAGATTGATGACTGAGCAAACCTGTACGGTATAATCAATCCAACATGTTAACTTATGTTCACCATATGGAAGACGCTGTCTCTTTTGGACAAAGCTTTGTCTCGAAGATATAAAGGTCATTGAAAATCTAACTAATCAAAAAAATTACCCACTTCTAAACAACAACTTGTTATCAACCTATTATTACTCTTTTTAGCATTTTTGTTACATGTGCTTGGAAAATACCCTGCTTTGTTCACACGAGGAACAAAAAGTCAAAATCCGGCGCTGCCCACAAATGGTGTCTCTGGCTTGGTTAATAACACAAGGCATGTTTCAGTTTTCTTTTAGAGGTTGAACATTAGCACAGAAGATGTCCAAGTGGTGAGTAAAACTGAAGAGATAATGTTCTTCCTACTTGAGGAGAGCTACGGTAATTTGTATGTTATTCCCAGACAGTTTTGTCTTAATTACTAGGAAAGAAAGAAAGTAAGGAAGTGTTTTGTTTGAAAATTCTAATGGTCGTTCATTGTCAAGGTAATCAACGGAAGTATCCATTTCTAATAGCAACTCAATTGTCATGCAGTAGATCATTGTTAGTTTTTTAAGTGTTTTGATAGATGAGGTGCCTGGAGAATAACCAACCCTGTACAAATGAGGAACAAAACAGAATCAAAAATAGTGCTGTCCTCAAATGGTGTTTTTGGTTCTGATAAAAACACAAATTATGTTTCAAGGCTCTTAAACACCTTAAGGACTGCCCGTCTTTTGGCGTCGGGTATTTCAGGTTGTTCGATCGCAGCGACATCTTTTGACTTCGCTGTAGACATTTTGCAGCTTCTAGCGCCACAGCTGTGCTGAGAACAGAGCTGTACTTCCCATCACTGTTCCCAGAGCAGCCTCTGCAAACGCCAGGGTGCAGGGAAATCCTCCACTCCCCGGTGCTTAACCCTTTGATTGCTGCAGATCATGACCACAGCATAATCATAGGTCTTACCCCTGCTCTGTCGGGTGTTTGGAACTCCTGGTGACCCGACAGAGCTCGGGGAATGCCTGCACATTCAGTGCAGTGTTAAAGTGTTAAAAAATGTAAAACAGTTATCCCTTCATGGAATTTAAAAAAAAAAGTAAAAAAAAACATAAACATTATTAAATAGAAAAAAATAAATAAAATTAATAATAAAATAAAAAATAAATATTTAATAAAAAATAATTGTGCATACATTATACACAAAGAAACTACACATATTAGGAATCCACATGACCGCAATAACCTGAAGAATCAATATATCATGTTATTAAGTGTGAAATGTGAATGGTGTAAAAAAAAATTGAAAAAAACTAAAAAATTGAAGAAAAATTCTGCAATAATTTATAAGTGAACTTAAACTATTCTCCCAAAAAGTACAACTTATCCTGAATTAAACAAGACCTCATACAATGAATCATTGAAATAAAAAAGTTGCACATGTTGAAACACAAGGAGGAAAACACTAAAAAAAATGTGCTGGTCATTAAGTACTTTTCAGGCGTTCGGTTTAAGGGGTAAAGAGGTTGAACATTGGCTTATAGGGTTTCCAAATGGTAAGTTAAACTAAATAGACAATAATCTTTTTATTTGATAAGATCTATTTTGCATATTGTTCCCAGAGAGTTGTGTCTTGATAACTAGGAAAGAAAGGAAGTAAGGAAGGTATTTTATTTGGAAATTCTAACAGTTGTGAAATGTCAAGGTAACCAAGGGAAGGTACCTATTTCTAGATAGCAACTTTATTGTCATGCAATAAATCACTATTAGTGTTTTCAGCCTTTTGGTAGAACTTTTACATGGAAATATCCTCCTCCGTATTTAGGAGAAGCAAACATTTTTAAAAAGCACCATTTACAAGTAATGTTTTTTTTTGTTTAATAATACAAGCTCTTTAAATGACTGGATGTTTGCATACAGAATTTCCAAATGGTAAAACTGAATGTCCTTAAGCTCACATTTTTTTCTCACCTATATGACTACAATGAGGGAGTTTGAACAAAGTCAGATACTAAACTATTTCTGTAACTAGTTACAGTTTGAATGAGGTGTGCATGCTCGACTGCTGACTACTCTTCAATGCTTTTGAGAGTAATGGGGGACTCAGGACCCCCATGCATATTAGATTCTGGTTGTATTTAATCAATAAAGCAGGATTTTTGAGCAAGTATGTAATATCTATAGTGTTGCATGTGTTCTGTGTTTTTCTATTAATGTCTTGTAATACATTCTCTATCTCTACACAAAAGGTATTGAGCTCTTTGACTACTGGACACCAGCAAATGAGTAATAAGAGTAGCCTTAAGTTATAAGTGCAAACGATGCAACCTTAATCCAAAAAAGCAATCTTATCTATCACCATCAGGTTGGGTGTGGGCAATGGGTTGAGGTGGCAGCTGTAATACAATTATTAGATGAATTGTCAAGGAATTCATAAGGATGTGGCTTTTAGAATCAAATGTAATAGGCCAAACTCAAAAAATCTATAACATGGGTGTAATGCAGGAGAAGTAAAACAGTAGTGGTGAGATTGAAAGTATGCAATAAAGTTGAATGATAACTGTGCTCATTGGTGGAAAGGTGGAATTTTCTTTCAAATATTTTTGAAATGCAAAAGTGACTAGGGAGGAATGAATTTTTCCTTCAGACAAAGATCTGTTTTCTATGCTTTTTCCAGGAAGTATTGCATTAAAACTCCCTATTAGCTGGATCTGGTTTGGCTAATATCACTATACAAGTCATGTTTCAAGGCTTTTCAAGAGATTATACTTTGACTTTCAGGGTTTTCAAGTGGTTAGGTAAATGAATAGATTATATTCTTCCTTTGTGAGAGAGCTATTTTTCATACTTTTTCCTAAAAGTTTTGTTTTAAAAACTCTCCAAGAAGGAAGGAACAAAATTTAAAAAAAGGGAAAAAGGAATGGGTAGGAGAAAGAAAAGAAAGGGAGAAGTGAGAGAAGGAAGGAAGGAAGGAAGGATGGATACATATTCTTAAAAACCCACTTGATCGTTATATAGTGATCCTTGTTGATGTTTTTGATCAAATGACCAATTTTCTCTTTAACCTATTTTGAATCAGATTTTTACAAAAGAGGTCACATTTTCACCCTTTTAAAGTTCGCTTTCTGTGGTATCTTAGTGGTTTTATTCTCTATTTTAAAAAGGTAACCTAATGTAAATAATAATGATTACAGAATTTATTGTTGTGCTTACCTTTATAATTATTATTGTTAATATTATTATAATTCTTATTACTTTGATGTTGTTCTTACCAGTTTTATGATGATGAATATTATTATTATTATTATTATTATTATTAATAATGTGAGTGCTATCTTTAAATTATGCTCAAATGAATATTACATTGCAACTTAAAATATTGGATTGAAAAATACCAGCTTCTAAACAGTTCATATTTTATCGCAATGAGACACCAATACAACAAACGTTCATGCAACATCCCTTATCTAATTATACAATACTAATAGTAAAAAGGAAATGAGAAGGCATGTAAGGAATGTATTAGGATGTCAAAGTGCCATCTTAGCACTTGCACAATGAATTTACGACCATGATTAAATATTGCAATTATGGAAAGAAAAGCAAAAGCATTCCAAAAGCCTGAGCAAATAATTACTGGAATGTTTATTTGGCACCTTTTTGTTCAGACTGTAAGAACCGGAGAAGAGGCCATTTGTTATATTAGTGAAGTCTTTTATACCCAGTCTTTCATATTTTATAGCAGTGCACAGACGGTCATCTTATTTTCAGCCTTTTGGTAGATGTGCTTGGAAAATGACAAGCATTTTTTTCTTTGCATTTGCCCTACATGGCTCTAAAGAGAGTATTGATCTTTCCAAGGTACGTGCACAGCAAGAGTTATAAAACTTCCCAATGATACTTCAGAAAGTAAAACAGTGTTGTTTCAGTGCCTTGGCTTTTTATTTAATTTTGTTATTAAGGTCTTTCATTGATTTCCCAGTAGACAGTAGTATATTAATACCTCTATTATCAACATCCAAGAGAAAAAAAACTGTCTTTATAGATGAAACCAAAGGTGGAGACTTAGGCCTTAGAGAAATATGAAGGCTAGGAGGTTAGATATAGTTAAGTTAAAGATTTTTCTCACAAATAACATTTATCACTTATCCATAGAGTAGGTGGTCAATGTCTGATTGCTGAAAGCCCCAATGCTGGGACCCTTAACAATCACTAGAATAAGGGCTCCCATTTAATATAACCTACACGACTGCAATGAGGGAGTTTGAGTAGATCCCTACACTAAGCTGTTTCTTTAACTACATACAGTACAGTTTGAATGGAGTGTGCATGCATGACCATCACTCAATTTAATTTACTTCTCAAGAAGGGGGATGGGGATTTGGAACCCCACACACATAATTTTGGGTGTATTCCAACAAAGTTGTAGGATCTTCCAATAAATATCTAATATCTTTAGTATGGTATATTTTCTAGTTTCGCTAGTGACTCACCAAGACTTGGAAAGTGAAAAGGATTCATACTAAGCCAGTATTGCTTATCTGCAAGTCACAAGCAAATTGAGGATGGTTACATCCAATAGAGGGAGCTAGAGAGTTCAGCTCTCTTCCCATAATTGCTTGTTATATGCAAATGCCTATGAGGTCCAAAAGGCAAACTTAAACCCTCACACTCTTACATGGTGCCTCTCCCCAATGAGAGATATTCCCCTTTCTGGCCTAACTGTGAGGGGCCCCAGGACCAAGATAGGGTAACAGGAAAATACAGATAAGGAGCCCTAGTGCTTGCCACCTCCCCCCCCAAAGCTGTCCCTGTCTCCCTAAGCAATCAGCGACAACTGGGTGACTTTCACTATGCGGTTAAACTGGCACACAGAACAAGACAGACAAACACAATAAAGAATGGTCAGGCGCAAAACAGGTCAGACCAGAGATAGCAAAACTGTGCCTGCCCTTTTGATCACCATAAGACAGAAGGAAAAAATGGTGGTCAAGAGAACAAGCAAAGTGATCAGTAAACCAGGCAACACAGGAGAATACAAAACACCAACTCAAGCCAAAAGGAGACTATCACAAGCAATGTTCCAGTGTCCAAGTAGTCTATTTAAGGGATTGCGCCGGCCCTCTGACATCCAACCATGCAGAACTCAGACTAGCAGGGAAAGATAAGTGGTGAATGGTCAATCACCAAGCAATCTAAACTATCTTCAGCCCAGCACTAGGGTTAGCAGAAGTTATCAGATAGGTATGGTGGAGAACTTTTCAATCACTACACAGCATGCACAAGACTTAGGGCGACATGTATGAACGGGGCTGCACCAGATATCTGGCATCTTTACAGTCCAATATCAGGTGAAGCCCCGTTCATACATTTTTAAATCTCCCGCACGCCACACCGGGGCGCATTACATAACGCCTGTAGTGCTTTATAATGCACACAATTTCGGAGGGCATGCGGGAGGCGGGGAGCACTAGAACTGTAGCGAAGCTACAAGTATTTGTAGCTTCGCTTCTGCATTTCTGGGCGCATTACAGTTGGAACAGGTAAATCACTTTCAAAGTGGTATACCTGATCTGAACTGTCGCCCGAGTGCTAGAATGTGCCTGATTTATGACTAGCTGTAGAGCGGGTTCATACATCAGGTGCATTCTAGCCTATTATTAGGTACATGAAATTGGCATGTTAACACCAAATTTCATGCATGTCACCCTTAGGCCGTGTTCACACGGCTTATTCCCAACGGATTTGTGAGCAGTATTGAGCTCACAAATCCGCCGTGAATAAGGGGCGGGACGGGGGCGGGGCCGGAGCGCGGCGGGGGCGCCGCTCCCGGCCCCATAGACAATGCATTGTTTACGGCGCGTACGCGCCGTTAATAATGTGCATGTCACTTTCTCCCCCCGCGGCGTATTCGGCGAGCGGGGAGGAGCGACGGAATCCACTGTTCTCTATGAGAGCAGTGGATTACCGTAATGACAGGGACGGATTGGCGCCGTACTGAAGCGCAAATCCGGCACAGAGTGCGGCGCCAATCCATGCCCAAATAAGCCGTGTGAACGAGGCCTTAGTGTTCAGACTAGTAACAAGAAAAACACACAATTCAGAACCGAATCATGTCCGAAAGCGCAGTCTCTGCCACACACCATGGCCGGAGGACTGCACTGCGGTCTGTACAGGCATAGTCATTATACTAACTAGTCGTGTTGTACATTCTGTATACCAACAACATTGACCTCTTTGACTACTGGATACCAGTAATTGAACAATACTAACAATTTGTAGTTATATAGTGCCAGTTTCTAAAAGAAACAAATTATCTGTGACAAAGTCAGCTTGTGTGAGGGCAGTGGGCTGTAGTGGTAGCTATAATAAATGTATGAGATGAATTGTTGCGGAATTTAAAATACTTTGGCTTTAAAAGCAAATGTAATAATCAAAAGCCATAACATGGGTGTAATGCAGCAATAGTGGGATAGAGAGTATGTTATATATCAGGATGATATAAGTGGTCACCCATGGAAGATGTAATCTCCTTTTAGATATTTTGATTTACATGCAAAGGTGACTAGGAAGTCAGTTTTGTCCCTCTGGAGGAGAGCTGTTTTGTATACTATTCCTAGGGAGCATTGCTTCAACAATCCTTAGTAGTTGGATCTTTGTAACAAAAATAAGAATCTGCATATTTTGCGTGAGTACAGTATCTTCCAACTAGTTGGAACATTACTTTAACTGGGTAATAATGAGGATCCAAAATTCCAGAATTTCCTTAATATAGGTGCTATATTGATGATTTCTTGTTGGTCTGGAGTCACAATGTAGGGCTCTTAAAGGACTTCCAACATAATTTAAACAATAAAAAATTTAACTTATGTTTGACAATACATTTAGACCCCAAATTTATTTTTAGTAAATGTTTTTAAAATTAAACATCACTGAAAAAAGTGATTATGTCACTCTATGTCAGGGAATACTATTTGGGATACTAAATGTTGTCACCCTAAGAGTACCATCAAATCTATCAGGATAGGCGAGTTAACACAGGCAAAAAGGACATTTTGAAAAAAGGCCAGGAGTGATGCCAGACAAAGGTTACATAATAGACATTATGGTGATTGACTATTAGAAAAAGCTTCAAGTAAATTGGAAGAAGGAAATGTGAAAACCTTTTATATTTTAGAAAAAAATCATGAAATTGATACAGCTAAGTTGATATTTATATAGCACTCTATAACACTCTATATAGCACAGATTTCATAAATATTAAAAATATATTTTAGAAACATTTGCCTCACATTGCATCGACATAACACTCTAAGGCTAGGGCCACACAGCATAGGACAAAAACATCGGACAAACGCCTTTTTGTCCGATACACGTTTTTCGCAAAAATTGCAGTCGGTTTTAGTTTTTTTGCTGTCGGCCCATACAATTGAATATATGGGAGACCGATGGCAAAACGCGAAATGCTGGCGGATTTTACAACAAGTTCCTAAATCTGTCGGTGTCAGAAAATGTGCAGAAAAAAAAACTACCTGTGTAGACCACAGGTTGTCTTTTGTATTAAAGTCTGGACTTGCAAAGCAGTCGGGTTTTCAGCGGTTTTAAAATACTAGAACCACCGAAAATCTGACCGTTTTTGTGTGCTATGTAGATATAGCCTAAGTATGATTTTAGAGAAAGAACTTAGCCAAAGAATGAAGTATATTGACCCCAAGTCTTTTCACTAGCAAAAAAGAATGCAATATCTGGTTTCCGCAGAAGGGTTTCTTTAACCAACATGTGCAGATATGCATTCAAAACTAAAATCTTTGTAATCTCTAGTGGTAAACTGTTTGCTGTCAAGAATTTTATAAGCTGCAACAGACAGTGGTCATTTATGTTGCATCATGTACAATATGCAAAATATTTTTCGTCAGCTGTACTACAAGGAAGTTGCAGATATTTCTTAACAACAGTACAAAAAATATGACAGACCAGCTCACTATTCCAGAGGATGCACGGAACATTGGGAGTCCAACAAAACCAAATTGAAAAATGTATAAGGTCCAGCATCCTCCAATTTGAATCTTTTCAATTTTTCTATTTCTTAGCAAGCGGGTCAGCTGAGTGGTGCTCCTAGGCATTTTATTGATGCCCAAGGTGGTAATTTATGAAGTTTCTGTTTTTTGGCAAAAATGTAAAGAACCATCTAGAAGTGGTAATTACATGAAAATGTTTCTGAATTGAGAATCTTTCTGAATTTAAAATTTGGAGACAAGGGCCAACATGTATGCACAGGGCTGCGCCAATATTCTGGTGTCCTTTCATCCCAAAAACTGCCGCCCTGTTCTCTAGATGTTCGAGCAGGCGCACTCCAAAATTAGGCGCATTTTGTGGTGCCCGCAGCACTTTGTAATGCGCCTGAGGTTGGGTGGCGTTCTGGAGTTGTGTCCCACCACAACCGTATGATTCTACACATTCATGACTGTAGAAAAGGGATTTGTACACAGCGTCCCAACAATGTACATGGACCTTGTAACAGGTATAGGATGGCAAGCCAGTATAAGTTGAATAAAATATATACTTTTTATTATAATCAGATTAAAAAACAGTGGAAAAAACATACGTTACAGCAGTGCAGACCATTCGCCGTACTCCACAGTGTGCAGCCGGATGCTCTCCCAGAACGGACCGACGCGTTTCGGTGACGTGCACCTTATTCCTGGTCTGATAGGTAGTGTTCAGTGAAGGTTTAAATAGGAAGTCGGGCGTAGCCCGATGAAAAATTTAACCCTTAAAATACCATAAAGGTAAGTATCACGCACATAGATACATAAAAACATATATATTAGAGAGTGCCGGCTAAACTCACAACTAGATATGTATAGAAAATGCAAATGAATCAGTATATTGTGAAATACGAATTCAGAAGCGGAGACATTCTAATAATGATACAAAATATCATGCTTTACATTTAAACCATATGGTTGCCGAGTTCTGAGAATGAAAATCCATTTTGCCTCACAGTTTAATAATTTTTCCCGTAAATTGTCTCCCCTAGCATCCATGGTGACTTTTTCTATGCCCATACAACGAAAAGATGTTATGTCACTACTATGGTGTTCTATGAAATGTTTGGATGCAGCGGACATGGTAGTTAACCATTGCGCTTTTTTGGCGTTTGAAATATGACGTCTGATTCTTGTTTTAAGGGAATTGAAAGTGCAACCAACATACTGTATCTGACAGGTTATGCAAACTATAATATACACCACATTTTTCGTATTGCAATTGATATATTGCCTAATTTTGTAGCTTTTTTTGGTGGCAAAAGACAAAAAGATGTTATTGACATCCATGTGATTACAGGTAATACAAATCCTGTGTCCACAACAAAAGCAACCGGTGGTTGTAAGCCAGGTTCTTTTTGGCATATTATTTGTGCTAAGAAACAAACTAGGGGAGACAATGGAGCCTATATTGGGAGCTTTTTTAGGGATAAATCTCACTCCCTTACACATTACATTAGACAGGCTAGGATGTGTATACAAAATCGGGAGATATTTTTTCATGATGTCAACCACTTTATTATACTGTGGGGAGTATGTGGTAGAGAAAGTAATGCCCGAGAAATTATCTTGTTTTCTTTTTCTATCCATTAATAAATTGGTGTGTGTCATGGATTCAACTTTCTTTCTTGACCATTCCAGATTTTTATCAGTATATCCTCTTTGTCTCAACTTATTAAGAACACGTGATTGTTGTACCTCAAAATCTGCATGTGAACTACAGTTTCTTTTGGTACGTATTAGTTCCCCCGTAGGTATGTTGCGTGTTACATGATGTGGATGGCAAGACGCAGCATGTAAGATTGAGTTTTGTGAAGAAGGCTTAATGAAAGGGGTGATTGTAACTCGATTTCCAACTGACCCTTTTAAAGTGACATCCAAAAAATTTATAGTATCCTGATGTAGATGGTAAGTGAATTTTAAATTCATTGGATTACTGTTTATATATTGAAAAAAGTTAGTGATGTCATCGGGGGGGCCCTCCCATATCAGGAGGAGGTCGTCTATATAACGACCATACCACCTGATATGGGAGGCAAAGGTGTTGCTGTCAGAGAACAAGAACGTTTCCTCTCATAGGCTCATATAAATATTCGCCAGGGACGGCGAAAATTTGCCCCCATCGAATGCTCCACATAATTGAAGGAAATACTCTTGTCAAAAGAAAAAAAATTGTGTGTCAACAAGAACTCTATGGACATAATTAGGAATTCACACAAATTGGGATCATAGTTACTATGTTTATGTAGAAAATTTTTTAAACTCATTAATGCCAAGGCGTGGGGAATAGAAGGGTATAACCCAATAACATCACATGTCAACCACAAAAAATGTTTGTCCCATACCACCATTTCTAATTGAGAAACTACTTGTTTTGTATCCTGTATAAATCCTGGATTAATGGGGATAAAGCGGTTGCAAATGGTGATCGACCCATGCCCCTAACTCTCTCAGAGAAGGAGTCGATACCCGACACAATTGGTCTAAGAGGCGGTGGGAAGAGATTCTTATGTGTCTTCGGTAGGGAGTGTATAATGGGGACTTTGGGGTGGGGATTATAAAGTTGTTCCGCCAAGTTTGGAGTTAGAACACCCATTACGACCCCCTCATCCATAAGTTTTTTCAGATTCTTTTGAAAGGCTATTGTGGGGTTATTCTTTAGGGGTCTATAAGTGGAGACATCATGTAACATTTCCATATTTAATTTTCTATAGAGACCCGAGTCCAACACCACAACGGCACCTCCTTTGTCCGCCATTTTCACTATTATATGTGGATTATTTTTAAGTTGTAGTAAGGCTCTTCTTTCATTCGGCAGTAAATTGTTGTTATACACATCCTGGGTGTCGTTCAAAGAATCTGAGAGCGAGATGAGATCCCGCTCAACACATTCCTGAAAGACGTCCAGGATCTCAGGACGAGACTGTATGGGATAAAAATGTGAGTTAGACAAGGAAAATTTGGTAACATAGATGGTAACCTGCCTACTTTCACTTTGTAATGACCTACGTTCAGTTAACAATTTTAAGTCCCTGAATGTTACTGGAGCTTGGGCTGGTACATAGTCCGATGTGATATGTGATTCTACTAGAGATGCTGAATCAACATCAGATGTATCCAAATCTTCTTGCTGCATAGCAAAGTGATGTTTAACAGTGATGAGTCGGGCAAACTTGTTTACATCCTTAATAGTCCTGAAAACATCCATGGAATTGGTAGGTGCAAAGTTCAACCCTTTGGACAGTACCTGCTCCTGTGCTTGGGATAGAATGGTTGCTGAAAGATTCAATACCGGGGTCTCCGTGGTTTCCTGTTGGAGGAACGGTTGCTGTAATTGCGACCTCGTCTTGTGTTTACGCCCGGCACGCTTTGGTTTCCTTCTAAATAAGGAGGATCGAAGGATCTTGCTCCTGTACGAGTTGCATCAAGGTATGCCCTTGTGTTCATACGTGGATTAGATGTTGGCGTTGTAAGGTCATGGTTGGCATGGAGATTGTCCATAAGATCGTCAGTAGTAGATGTAGATGACTGTTCCGGCGAAGTTTCAACATCGGAAAAACTCACATGTCTGTCTCTCATTGTTTGATATGTGTTAGTATTTTTAAGTATGGGTCTTGGAAAAATTCTTCTTTTATTGCTCCAAGAATAAACTTCCCCCTTGTCATAATCATTAAGATCCCTATCATATTTGGATTTTTTAACCTTCATGATAGCTTCTTCCAATTTGTGGAGGTTGTTAGTCATATTGTCATGGTAACGTTTATATTCCTCAGTGTCTGCACATGGAATCAAAGACTGCTCCACTATGTGCATTTCTTGTTTCAATTCCGACAGTTTTTTACCTTCATGTTCCACAATTAGTTGTATTAATTTAAGAGAACATTGTGTTAAGATATTGTTCCATTCAATAGTGAACTCCTCTGAGTATTGAGATGTGACAGTCTTTTTAATACGTAAACCACGGGGGATCATCTGTTTTTCAAAATACGTGGCCAGGGTGGTATGATCCCACCATAATTTAGTCTCACGCTTCTTCAAAGTTTCTAATTTAGTAAAAATGGTTTTCACATCACTGTGAGTATCCGGCATGTGTGCACTGCTAGTCTGATTGAACAAACTGGCTGCCTTATTTCTCCTATCCGTATCGGTATCCATGTTGCATGTATGATTATATAAGTCCCGACTTCTTAGATAGCAAATCGTATCATACGTATTGCGGTGTGAAAGAGACACGGAAAACAAGCTTATAAATCACAAGACGATATATCACAGTCCAGCTCAATCCACCCGTCAGGCAATCAGAGGGATGCACGTGAACGCCGAGAGCTTGCTCGACTGAATAAAGTCAATGGAAAAGGGATTTGTACACAGCGTCCCAACAATGTAAATTGACCTTGTAACAGGTATAGGATGGCAAGCCAGTATAAGTTGAATAAAATATATCCTTTTTATTATAATCAGATTAAAAAACAGTGGAAAAAACATACGTTACAGCAGTGCAGACCATTCGCCGTACTCCACAGTGTGCAGCCGGAAGCTCTCCCAGAACGGACCGACGCGTTTCGGTGACGTGCACCTTATTCCTGGTCTGATAGGTAGTGTTCAGTGAAGGTTTAAATAGGAAGTCGGGCATAGCCCGATGAAAAATTTAACCCTTAAAATACCAAAAAGGTAAGTATCACGCACATAGATACATAAAAACATATATATTAGAGAGTGCCGGCTAAACTCACAACTAGATATGTATAGAAAATGCAAATGAATCAGTATATTGTGAAATACGAATTCAGTAGCGGAGACATTCTAATAATGATACAAAATATCATGCTTTACATTTAAACCATATGGTTGCCGAGTTCTGAGAATAAAAATCCATTTTGCCTCACAGTTTAATAATTTTTCCCGTAAATTGCCTCCCCTAGCATCCATGGTGACTTTTTTCTATGCCCATACAACGAAAAGATGTTAATGAAAGAAGAGCCTTACTACAACTTAAAAATAATACACATATAATAGTGAAAATGGCGGACAAAGGAGGTGCCGTTGTGGTGTTGGACTCGGGTCTCTATAGAAAATTAAATAGGGGAATGTTAATGTGTCACCACTTTAGACCCTAAAAGAAAAACCCCCAAAATACCCTTTTAAAAAAGAATCTGAAAAAACTTTGATGGGGGGTATAAGGGGTTCTAACCCCAAATTTGGGGGGAAAACTTTAAAATCCCCCCCCCAAAGTCCCCTTTATAACCCCCTCCAAGACACAAAAGAATCTCTTCCCACCGCCCTTAACCCAAATTTGTGTGGGTATGATCCTTCCTGAAAAGTTGGGGGCATGGGTCAAAACCCTTTTGCAACGCTTTTCCCATTTTCCCGGATTTATAGGGATAAAAAAAAAGGGGGTTTCTCAATTAGAAAGGGTGGTAGGGAAAAATTTTTGGGGTGACATGTGATGTTATTGGGTTAACCCTTCTATTCCCCACGTTGGCTTAATGAGTTTAAATTTTTTTACTTTAAAAAATAACTTGATCCCAATTTGTGTAAAATTCCTAATTATGCCCCTAGAGTTCTTTTTGCACACAATTTTTTTTCTTTTGACCAAGAGTATTTCCTTCATTATGGGGAGCTTCGATGGGGGCAAAATTTTCGCCTTCCCTGGCGAATATTTATATGAGCCTTGGGAGGAAACGTTTTTTGTTCTTGACAGCAAACCTTTTCCCTCCCTATCGGGGGTAGGTCGTTATATAGACGACCTCCTCTGAAAAATGGGAGGGCCCCCCCCCATGCTCACTAATTTTTTCAATATATAAAACAAAACCCAAATGAATTTAAATTCACTTCCCATTACATCAGGATCTATAAATTTTTTGGATGTATTTTAAAAGGGTCTTTGGAAATTGAGTTCAATACCTTTCATTAAGCCTTCTTCACAAAACTCAAATTTTACTGTGCGTCTTCCCATCCAATCATGTTACACGCACATCCCTACGGGGGAACTTTTTCCCAAAAAGAAACTGTGTTACATGCGTTTTTGAGGTACAAAATCACGTGTTTTTTAAATAAGTTGAGACAAAAGGATATTGAAAAAAAATCGGAATGGTCAAGAAAAAAATTGAATCCTGACAACCCAATTTTTTAAATGAAGAAAAGAAAAAAAGATAATTTCTGGGGTTTTACTTTCTCTACCCATACTCCCACAGTATAATAAATTGGTTGAATCATAAAAAAAATATCTCCCGATTTTTTTTTTTACACATCCTACCCTGTCTAATGTAATGTGTAAGGGAGTGAGATTTACCCCTAAAAAACGTCCCTTTAGGTCCATTGTCTCCCTTTTTTTTTTTTTGCACAAATAATTCCCAAAAAGAAACCTGGCTTAAACCCACGGTTGCTTTTTTTTTGTGGCACAGGATTTGTTTTTCCCTGAAATCAATGGAGGCCAATACATCTTTTTTTTTTGCCCCAAAAAAGCAAAATTAGGCAATATATCAATTGCAATACGAAAAACGTGGTGTTATTAGCTTGCATAACTGTAGAAACGGGATTTGGTTGCATTTCCCAAATTCCCCTTAAAACAAAAATCGGGGATGTCAATTTCAGACGCCAAAAAAAGGCAAGGTTAACTCCCATGTCCCCGCATCCAAACTTTTCATGAACCCCATAGTATGACATAACATCTTTTCGTTGTATGGGCATAGAAAAAGTCACCATGGATGGTTAATTGGATGGTTAATTACAATTTTTTCTCTTGTTGTGTAGTGTAGAAAACACGCAATTGTAAAGCTACAAAGTAGTATTTTGTGGTGTCAAATTCTTTTGCGCAATTTACACCCAGGGTTTAAATTAAAGCGTTGTTTTTTGTTTGGGGTGACTCCAAGAAACCCGTTTTTTTTCCCCCGGCAAAAAATTAATTTTCCTGTACCAAAATTTCCCAAAAAAAAGGTTAATTACAATTTTTTCTCTTGTTGTGTGGTGAAAAAAACGCAATTGTAAACCCTACAAAGTAGTATTTTTGGGGCCTCTAAATTCTTTTGGCAATTTACACCCAGGGTTAATTAAGCGTTTTTTTTCTGTGTGGTGCCCCAAAAAAGTCTTTTTCCCCGGGAAAAAAATTCAATTTTTTGTCCCATAATTAAACAAGCAAAGGTTAATTACAATTTTTTTCTTGTTGTGTAGCGTAGAAAACACGCAATTGTAACCGCTACAAAGTAGTGTTTTGGTGCTCAATTCTTTTGCCAATTTACATCCGGGGTTTTTTAAGGTTGTTTTTTGCTGTGGGATCCAAGAACCGTCTTTTCACCGCAAAAATTACAATTTTCCTGTCCCAAAATTCCAAAGCAAAGGAAATTACAATTTTTTCTTTTGTTGTGTAGGTAGAAAACACGCAATTGTAACACTACAAAGCTGTATTTTTGGGGGTGCTCAATTTTTTTTGCGAATTTTACATCCTGGGTTTAATTATGCGTTTTTTTCTGCGTTTTACCAAAAAAAACCCTTTTTTTTCCCGCCAAAAGAAAAATTTCCTTAAATAATTCACGAAGGTTAATTTAATTTTCTTTTTTTTCGTAAAAAAAACAGGTTTTTAAAAGGGCAATCAAGCATTTTTCCTGCCCATTTTTTGGGCGAAATTTTTTCCCAAAGGTTAAACCGGGGGGGTTTTCTTTGGACCCAAAAAAACGGGTTTTTTACATAAAAAGATTTTCTTATCAAACGGTATTACTTTTTTTCCGTTTTTAGCGGGGGGGCAGCTTTACCTCAAAGTGGAGGGCCCCAAAATTCGGCCCATACACCAGGGGACGTGGCGGGGTCCCTAAGGAAACGCGGGTCACAAACGGCCCGGGGTAAAAAAACCTGCTTTTGCAGGTCCCCAAGAAGTTGGCAAAGGGGTTTTAGCGAAGCAGCCCAGGGGCGTAGCCTCACCGTTCTCAACCCCCCTTTTGTCCATCGGTTCCCCCAGCTAGAGGAAATACTATGTGGTTGGGCTCGCGGCCCCTATATAGCGGGTGAACAAATTTTAGGAGGCAGTCGCAGTACTTGGCAGCGAAGAAATGGGGCCAATTTTCCCCTGCTTTTTTCAAATGGGCAGCAAAGTTAGATGTTTTAGGTGGAGGGGGGTCATGTTGTGAGGGGTCGCCTCTCATACCAAAGACGGTGATTTTAGGAAGCCCGTGCGATGAAACACAAATAGATGATGTTTTAGCCGACCGCAATTGGGGCCGGGTGAGGAAGGGCTTCTCAGGGGGAAAGGGGTCAGCTTGGGGTTTAGGCACGGCGCAGTAGCAAGTGAGGTCGGTGACCGTGGTCACAGGTAGCAGCAGTGTTGAGGCGGGAAACAAGCGGCCCCGGGGTTAAAAAAACCTGCTTCGCGGTCCAAGAAAGTAGGGCACAGGGGTCAGGAGGCAGCGCGGCAGTGTACTCAGGCGGCGTTGGGGTAAAATGATATCGGCGGTGTGGCGTTCTTTGCTAAGACACCGGAGGAGCGAATTTTTTGGGTATATGTGAATTGGGGCAGAAAGTGAAGCGTGGCCAGGGAGTTCGTTGGCACCATGCCTTTTCGTCAAACTGCAGCTCACCCCCCGGTGGCCCGTGGAAACGTGGCTCAGTGTGGGGGTCCTCTGGCCCCTCAGGGGAGCAGCGGCCCGTGGCACGCATGCATTGCAGCCGTCAAGGCTCCACCACCCCTTTCAGAAGGGAGCGTTTCTCTTTGACATAACTCCCGGGCCAGATGTTCCCGCTCCTCGCTACTCTGCGCCAGAGTCGTTCAGCGAGGCGATTGCAAAGAGCAAAAAGTATGCGTCCAACCATCCTTAGGGCAGAAGCTGACCGTATCCTGTCCAAATTGTTGGTGCTGCAGTCCCTCCCTTTCCAAATTGGTGGGGCTCTGCACCGTTAAGGGGAATAATGTTGTTTTTTTCCGAGCCGGATGGAGGTTCCAAGCCCCTAATTTTTTTTTTCAAAAAGGCGTACTTGCACTTCTAATTGTAGAACGAAAGGTTGGCCGTCCTTGAGCTTATGGTTTGTTCCAAGGTGACGGCGCCGGCGTTTTGGAGCTGTAACACGGTCGGGCAAGTCATGTCCTTTACGGCCCACTGGGTGAATGTGTTCCGGCCCCAATGACACCAAAATTTTGGCAGGGACGGGTTTTCCTCCACTTTTTCAAACTGCGGCTCCTCCCAATGTCCCTCCTTTCCTCCAACCCCACCATCTCAGCCCCCCAAGTACTGCTCCTCATACCAAATGTGTAGGGCCGCGGTGTCAGAGTTCTCACCCCGGCTTGCCTCAGTGAACAAAGTCACACGGGAGGAACTGCTCCGTGTATGCAGCAAGAAAAAACGAGTGTGGCTTTCTCCGGCCAACTGAAATCGGAACCAAAAAATGGGGGGGAAATGGTGTCCCGGGTGCACGAGGGGGTGGGCCATGGCCCTGCTGGCGACATGTTCAATCTGGTTGTGAAAGGTTTCCTGAGTCTTCCACCCACTTCAGAAGATTTTTGAAAATGGCCAGGAAAAATGTGCATGCACTTATCCTTTCCTCAAAGCCGGAACACCCCCCCGATTGCAGCGGCCCCCGAAAGGGCCTCCCCCAAAACACACTTGTTTTGGGTGTTTCCACCCGTTGGGGAAACCAGCCTGCAAGTTGGACCGATTATGAACAGAAAAGGCCCCTTAAAGATTTTTTTATGTCCAGGCGGACAGGGTCTCCCTGTGTAACTTTGATTCAGCCGGGCAGTAGCGTGACACCTGCCGTTGTTGAGGCCATTTGAGGAGGCCACATTATTTGTCAGTCGCCAGGATTTCGGGGGAAAAAACATCATTCCACTGCTTCATGTCTGGAAAGATGCTGAAAAATCTGTCTGGGCAGGGGACTGGGGGACGTGGGGAAATACATTTTCACGGCCAAAATGAGTCCGGGGGGGACTGAAATGGAGGGGGGGGGGGACATTGGAGCAGAAGCATTGTTGGGGAAATGAGGGATTTTCTACCCAGGTGGACAAGAGAGGAGGAGCGGAGCAGTGGAGGAGGTGATGGGGGATGAGGAAGCGGGCAGATGACCCCCCCAAACACCGTGGCAGTATTCATTTGGGGGATGGAGGGGGAAAACCCTGGAGTCACTTGTTTAAAATGGCCCGCAGCATGCTGATTTGCCCGGCTAGTTTACAGCCGAATAGTCAGGGGATCTGGCAGAGGGATGACTTTGGCTTCCCCTATTGGGGCCCCCGTACCCCGGGCCAAATGGGAGCCTTTTTCCAGCTATTGGGGAGGAAGGCAAACGCAAAAAAATTAGGGGAAAACCTCATTGTCCGTTGGCCCCTGCCCAAAGTGCGGGAACGTCCCTTTCCCCTTGGGAAAGGGCTGCCCGGGGGGTTTTTTTCAGCGCTCACGTCTCAGCCCCGGGGTGTGGAGGGGAAGGGGGGGGGGGTAGGGCGTACCAGCTCCTCAGCAGCAACCTAAGTCTGGAGTCAATGGTGAGAGCTTCCTTCTCCCGCCTTGTGAGGAGGGGAGTCGCCAGCGCAGCAGCAGGACCTGGGGGCGGGCCCTGAACCAAAAGGTGGTGGCCCACTTGGCAGCACTCTGCCAACCCCCGTTAAAATCCGCCTGATAATTTTGGGGAGAAACTGGGTGTGTGGCCCCAATTGCCCGTTTGCAGTGAAGAAGCTGTCCTGCCCCCGGCCCCGTAGTGTGGCCCTTTAGGCGGGTTTTCAGTGCGGGGGGGCCATCGTTACCCCAAGGAGAAAAACCCCTTGTTCCCCAGCAAAGTGGGGGACTGACCCTTTTTCAAGATGAAATTTAGGGGGCCCCCCTTTTGGGTTTGGCCGGGTTTTCCCCCCATCAATGCCTGAAGGCGGGCAGACTACATCAGCCATGCGCCCCCACCCCAAAATGTGGGGAAATGAGTCTGGGTTCAAAAATAAACCCGCCTCAGCCCCTAATCTGATGCCGCCACCCCCCTGATTCCACACAACTGCTGACAGTTTCTCCATCTGCCACCAACTATCTTTACCAGGGACTGGTATTGCCACCCACCTCCACACTCTGTCATTGTGCCACTGTCTGATCTCATGCTTCTGCCGCCGTCACCTCCACTCTGTCATTGTGCCACTCAGTGGCCTACTCCTGTTTTTGCCACCTCCAGAATGTCATTGTGCCACTGTCTGACCTCATGCTGCTGCTGTGGCTGCTGCCGTGACCTCCACACTGTGTCATTGTCCCACTCTGTGGCCTACTCCTGTTTTTGCCACCTCATGAATGTCATTGTGCCACTGTCTGACCTCATGCTGCTGCTGTGGCTGCTGCCGTGACCTCCACACTGTGTCATTGTCCTACTCTGTGGCCTATTCCTGCTTTTGCCACCTCCAGAATGTCATTGTGCCACTGTCTGACCTCATGCTGCTGCTGTGGCTGCTGCCGTGACCTACACACTGTGTCATTGTGCCACTGTCTGACCTCATGCTGCTGCTGTGGCTGCTGCGTGACCTCCACACTGTGTCATTGTCCCACTCTGTGGCCTACTCCTGTTTTTGCCACCTCCAGAATGTCATTGTGCCACTGTCTGACCTCATGCTGCTGCTGTGGCTGCTGCCGTGACCTCCACACTGTGTAATTGTCTCAATCTGTTGCCTAATTCTGTTTTTGCCATCTCCAGAATGTCATTGTGCCACTGTCTGACCTCATGCTGCTGCTGTGGCGGCTGTCGTGACCTCCACACTGTGTCATTGTCCCACTCTGTGGCCTACTCCTGTTTTTGCCACCTCCAGATGTCATTGTGCCACTGTCTGACCTCATGCTGCTGCTGTGGCTGCTGCCGTGACCTCCACACTGTGTCATTGTCCCACTCTGTGGCCTACTCCTGTTTTTGCCACCTCCAGAATGTCATTGTGCCACTGTCTGACCTCATGCTGCTGCTGTGGCTGCTGTCGTGACCTACACACTGTGTCATTGTGCAACTGTCTGACCTCATGCTGCTGCTGTGGCTGCTGCCGTGACCTACACACTGTCATTGTGCCACTGTCTGACCTCATGCTGCTGCTGTGGCTGCTGCCGTGACCTATACACTGTGTCATTGTGCCACTCTGTGGCCTACTCCTGTTTTTGCCACCTCTAGAATGTCATTGTGCCACTGTCTGACCTCATACTGCTGTTGATGCCATCAACTCCACACTGTGTCATTGTGCCACTCTTTGGCCTACTCCTGTTTTTGCCACCTCCAGAATATCATTGAGCCACTGTCTGACCTCATGCTGCTGCTGTGGCTGCCGCCGTCACCTCCACACTCTGTCACTGATGTTGCCACCTGAGCTCTCAGCTTGTTTTTTTCCAGCTGTCGCTGCCATGACTTTATCAGGCTACATTCCCCCTTCAGTTTTTTGGTCAGTTTTTCCCTCTTAAGTGCCCAGGGAATTTTATAGTGAAGCGATTCTAAGAGCGGCGGCAGTCATGTGCGTGTCATACTAAAACACAACATTGTATGAAGACCAAACCAAGCTCCCTCTGCATATTTAAGCATGGCAAAACGTTCTACAGCACCCTGCAGGCTCTGTGCAGCCTGGAAAAAGCTGTTTTTTCACGTGATTCGTCCCGAAGTAATTCGGAACGAAGTTATTTTTTGCCGAGAAATTCGGCGAAGTGAACAAACCGAATTTCGGGAAATTCGCCCATCTCTAATCTAGACGCCATGGCCAGGATTGCCGTGGCATTTAAGGGGTTAAACAGCAGGGAACGGAGCCGTTACCAGGGGGTATCAGCCGAGATTAGTAGCAGACACTAGCCTTCTATGTAGCAGGATTAATTTATAATCCCACTACATAAAACCTTACCGGCACTGTGACGTACTCATATGTCATGTGTCGGTAAGGGGATGAAATCACACAACAAAAAAAGGAAAGAAGAAGACAGCTAAGTGGGATAGAGAGAATAAAAGGGATAGGAGAGAAAAGGAGAAGAGCGGAGGAAAAAGAGGGAGGGAGAGAGAAGAAAGGGAGAAGAGAAAAAAGGAGAGAAGAGTAGAGAAGAGAAGGAGAGAAAGGAAAGGGAAAGGAGAGAAAAGGAGAGAGGAGAAAAAGAAGAGAGTGGGAAAAGAAAGAGAGAGGAGAGTAAAGGAGAAGAGAGAGAGAATGGAAAGGAAAGAAAAGGAGAGGAGAGGGAGTCACCTGCTTCTTCTAGTGCCAGTTGCTAGGTAACAGCCTGATCATATTTAAATACAGGTTAACTTCAAAAATATGAAATATTCTGATAATTATACACAAACCATTAAGAAAGTCCAAGATTTGGTTTGCATCTACATTTTGTACTGACAGTCATAATGCAGATCTGTGTTTGAAGTATAGCAGTGTTTACTCCTAATAGACTGAATTTACATGAATGCAAAATGTTTGTCTCTGAAACTTGCATTAACCATTCTCAAATGATTTTGAAATTTAATAACCATGAATTTCAGTGTAATCTATGTCAACACAATCCTATTACTTTTTATAACACTGAGCACTTTATACAAAGTGGCATAATCTGCATTTATAGAGATTGAGTTAAATGCTCCAGAATCAATCTACTTCCCTTTAATTTACTGCAGTACACTCCATTTAATGGGGTTGATTACATTATTCAGATGCTCAGCCATTTCTTTTGCCTAGGGTCCATAGCTGACAATGCAAAATTACCTTTGAAAACTTTGTGTTACTGGCACTGTACAATAAAAGTGTTTCATAAGCAAGGTTACCTGGAATCTTTAGGTTTCTTGTTCATGGGTCATCCAGAAAAGAGCAGTAGTAGTAGAATGCTGTAAATCCTACTATCAGGATGAGAAAATTATTTTGCGCCTATGTCCTATGAGCTAAGATGCTTGGAACAAGTAAAGCAGTCAAAAGAAGTAAAAAAATCATGATTAGAGTGCATCTTTTACCCACCCCTAAGCCAAGTTTCTTTTATGTGAGAACAGGAAAAAGGGTTCCATGAAAGTAACATATTTTCATGGGTTCTCATATGGATAATAACTCTGGAAATAACCGCATCAAAGAATTGTTTGCTTCTTCAAGTTTCAATATCTTCCCTAGATTTAAGATTTGTATCATAAGGATCACCCCCTTTTAAACTGAAGTCCAGGAATCAGTTGAATGCACCGTGGCTGACTTCAGAATCCTGCTCCGGACATAGGACTTAATCCAGGAACCAGGATGTAATGTGTTAATGACAGATAAGTCATTTAAATGTGGACGGTGTGACACATTATATTAAAAAAACTTCTATAAATGTCTTACGGGCTGTTAGCATCAAACTTGTGATTTGTGCCTATCATGTATGGCAGGAAAGCTCCTGGTGTACACACTAAATGTGGCCATATAATGGATGCTTGTAGCTATCTACCATAGGGACCCATTGTAAAAAGAAAAGTATACTATTTTTACAATAAGTCTCCTGGAAGCTGCTAAGGTACCCATTTAATGGATGCTGTGATGTCTGAAATATAATTTGCATTCATCACCCATAAGGAACATATATGTTAAGCTTATTCTTTTTTTATTGGATTGCAAAATGGCCAGACAGGACACACATCAGCCTTCTTTGGGCTATATTTAGGGTTCTAGCTTTCCTTCTGTGCATGCTAAACTACATGTTATTGAGAAAACATAATTAATACAATTATTATATACTAAAATAAGCGGTCATGCACAGTGAGGAAGACAAAACGCACCTTGAAGGAGTATATACAGTATATGCATGAAAGTTATAAATATCATAGATGGTATCGGTCAAGATAATACATTAATATAAATTTCACTGATGATAAGAACTAAAAAAATAAATATTAACTAAATAAGGTCATATAAAAAATAATAAATTGCTCACCAAGATATGCAAACACATGAAACAGTATGAAAATAAGGTGCAATAGTGCTAACAATGCATATAAATCATTATGTCACATGATAGGTAATAAATCTTAGAACTTCCACATTTATGATAGCACAAACATAAACACAATGAATCCATAGCCCAAATGCATAATTACCCAAACAAAAGGTGTATGTAAAAGAAAATCCCTGATGCGATCATGTGACACGGTGATTTATATGTATTGGTAGCACTACTGCACCTTATTTTGACACTGTCTTATGAATTTGCATATCTTGGTGAGCACTTTGTTATTTTTTATATGAACTTATTTAGTTGGTATTTATTATATTAGTTCTTATAATCAATTAAATGTATCCATGTACATATATATATATATATATATATATATATGATAATATATATACATATATATATATATATATATATATATCATATTATATCTATTACTATATATTTATTAGTTTATAATATATTAAAACTATCTATCTATCTATCTATCTATCTATCTATCTATATTTAGACCCCTTCAAGGTGCATGTTGTCTTTCTCACTGTGTTTGACCATTTGTTTTACTATATATTTGTTTCATTGTTTCTTTTCTCAATAAAGATTTACTTATAAGTATTTATTACTTTGACCTCATAATTATGTTTATGTCATGTTTACTTTAGTTGAGGCATTTACTTTTAGCTATTTTTGTAATATTTGTACATACTAAACATATATCACAAATGTGACGTGAGCAGCTCCTAAAAGTATTACATTTAAAAAGTTTACCCTTTTTCAAATTCAATGTATTTTATGTAAATTAGTGTAAGGGTTCTTGCCCATCTCTGAGAGATTCTATGGGGTCGTGCGTGCAAACTTATTCAGTAATGCTTTCAACTATCATGTAAACTATGAATAGAAAGTCATTTAAAAGCCTAATGACCTTTCAATATGCAGAGGAAACTGCTAATTATGAATAATAAAATGACTGGACATGGGAGAAAGCCTAAACCATCAGAGTTAACCATCAGCTATCTTGATTTTAATAAACACTTGTATTTCCCATGACATTACAATTCTGGATTTCTTCTTCAAAGTCCTGTGTATGTTTAGTTTGTCATTTCTTCTACAAATATATAAATACGTGTACATTGACAACTGGCTGTTCTATAATGCTATTTAACGGGGTTAGCACTGATTGGAAAGTCTCAGGCTGTGTAAAGACCCACCCCTCCACAACTGGTAACTTCCCAGTTGTCAGTTTAGAAATAAATTTCTTGTATGAATAGTAAAGGAATAATGCAGAGTTCTAAGCAAAGATATTCCAGAATTGGCATAGTATTGGTGATACAATAAAAATACAATAAAAAATTTTAAATGAAGGAAAATCTCAATCTAAGTTAAGGAACGAAATAGCCCACACATAGTTTAAAGAATTACATCATTGTAAAATTATTTGTTCTAACACAAAACAGCATGTGCTGGTAAAAACCAGGATACATCTTTTCAAAGTTCTCCTTGGAGACTTGCATAGTTTTTATTCAATCCCATGAGAATATATTTTCTATGAATGCATTCCCACATTTACTTTCCTCTGAGAACTTCATACTGCAGTAACTGGAGATCAGCCGTCATTATCCCGTTGTCCATCCTAGTACTACCTAATCAAGTCTGTGCTTTATCTTGTTGTGCAGCATTACACAACCTATTGCCTTTCTACAAATGGCAGTAATAAGATATTGTATTTGAGTAGCCTATCCTCCTTTCTTGTTCATATCATCTGGGCGATTGCTTTTCCATTGACCTAATTCAATGCCTAATGTTGTCCATGAGGTTTACTGGGGCATGATCACATCAGTCCTTTCACTGGAAACATTTGTCACTATCTCAAAACTATTTCTGCTTTCATCTATCCATTACAAATAAATGACTGAACATTTACATCAATCTCTCCAGATTGAAGGATTTTCAACTGAGTAGTTTATGGAAATTGTTGGAGCTTGTGATCTGGGAATGTGTTTGTCTTAGCAGAACTCTGTGCACTGGGGCAAGAGATTCTCTTCTCTATGTGGATTAGAACAATCAGAGAACAATCAAGCCCCAACATCTGAGAAAATCACAAAACAAATTCTGTGTCTACCTGATTAAACTCCCAAATGAAAATGTCTATTCTATATGAAAACAAAATTGAAAGTTATAGGATTTGGTTGCTGTACTACCATGTTTTTGAAAACCTGGAAACTGAATCTCTTAACAGACCCCATTATAAGTAAATTATGTCAATTAGTGGTCTTGAGATTTGTGGCAGACAGAACCAATGTAGACTAATTTTTTTTTACCATATTACTAATCATTTAAAAAAAAAATAAAAAAAATACTACTCCCCTCTCAACTTTAAGTCCACTCCCCTCCGGTTGTCTTCTGGTCTTAATCCAAATTGTACGTCACCCTACAAAGTATTGGTGCAGTGGCACAGGGCCATTAGCTGACATCACTGTTCAGGGCTTTCTTTCGAAAGTCAAAATCAATTATGGCAATTTACTGCTGAAGAAAAAATTTGCAGCGGGTGGGGACGGCCCTTCAAACCAAAGCCCGAAGAAAAACCCAAAAATCAGAAGGAGTGAGGTGGCCCGTGGTGGATTTGGGGGTAAAAAGAGGGGGATGTAAGTTTTTCTTAAATTAAAAAAAAACAAAAACTGTATAAAACCCTGTTGGGTCCTATTTTTTTTCTTTTTGTTCAAAACAACCAATCAGAGCTCCCTTTCTATTTTTAGACCTGGACAATTTTCATACATGAGACCCATAATTCAACAACCCCTTAAAATTTCTATAAATACTTTTAAGAACCCAGTTTAATTTTACTGGATGAACCCAAACTTAGTTTTGGCGATTTTGCGTGAGACTGCCCCCAAAATTTCCCTGAACTTACTTTATTTTGACACATTTTGGGGTTTTTCTTGGATACTCCTTTATTTTATAATCAAAATTTACAAGACACCAAATTTTTTTATTATATTGTTGGTTTTATTTTTTTTTAAAAATATTCATCTTATCTGATCTTAAAAGAACCCTTTTTTTCTTTGGGTTTTAGTTGTTATAGTTTAAAATTTTTAGGGGAAATATTTATTCCCCCCTTTTTTGGACTTTCTTTGCTTGTAACATGTTATTTGACAGAAAAGCAACATGATATTTTGGCACAAAATGTTTTTCCCCCTTTTTCACTGCTTTTTTAATGGCTGTTTTTTAGAGACATGAAAAAAGGGACGTACATAGAAAAAATTATGCAGGTTTAGGTCCCCGGGGCACAAAAAAACATAAAAATTTAAAATAATAGTAAAATAATAAAGGGGTGGACTACAATATCAGAAGATGAGCAACATTAGGGTATTTAGTTTAAAAAAAGTTTGCCGGGGGGGGGGGGGGAAAAAAATTTATGTTTTAAAATTTTTTGGGTCAATACGAGATCTATTTAAACCCCGGATTTTTCAGAACAAGGGAGCACCCCTCTACCCCAAAAAAAAAAGCTTCTACATAAAACATAAAAAGGAATTCTTTCGTAAGAGCAGTGAGATGGGGAAAAAAGCCCCCCCGAGGATTTTGTCATGGGAATTTTTCACAAACAAAGTTAAAAAAAAGGTTGGAACATTTTAAGGGGAATTTATAACAAGTTAAGTGACTAGGATTCTGGAGAAGGGTGCTGTTTTAAGGTTTTAACCCAATTTCCAGTTGGAGTCAGGAAGAAATTTTTTCCTAAAGAAGACAACTGTCTCCGACGGTTTTTGCCCCTTTCTCTGGATAACTATAGGCAAACCCCTCTGGATGTTTTTTAAGCCTTTCAAATTGTAACTATTTAAACTAAAAAAGCTGTGATATCGGGGTCCTGCAAAACCCCGCTGATCTGTGTGTTGGCAATAACGATAAAAAAGTGGGGGTCAATTGAACCCCCCTTTGGGGAAATATTTTTTTTGGCTCATTCTTTATTATAATTGTAAGATTGTGTGGATTCGGCTTGTTGTTTTTCCCTTAGAAGTTGTTTGGCCAATGTATATTTAATTTTTTTTTAATTTTTATTGGTGGTGTATGATTCAATAACGATTTTTAATTTTAATTTTTTTATAAGAAGTATTGTTTTTTATGCATGGGGTTTTTTGTCTTTTTCTTTGCAATTGTCTTTTCACAAGCATTTTTTAGCATTACCTGTTTATATAAGTGAGGAAATAAATTATTTGATCCTGATGATTGTGTAAATTTGCCCCCTGACAAAGAATTAATAATATAATAATAATAATTAATATTTAAAATAAAAATATTTTTTAAAGGGGAGGTTAAATTTAAAATTGGGATAAATATCCAAAAAAAAATCCCAAAAAACACATTGTAAAAATTTATACATTTATTTGCATTTTTCTGACAGAAATAAGTATTTAATCCCTTGGCAACAAGACTAATACTTGGGTGGCAAAACCCCTTTCTGGGAAGCACAGCAGTCAGAGTTATTTTGTAGTTTTATGGAGGTTTGTGCAATGGCAAAGGGGGAATTTTTTGGGCCACCCTCTTTGGCATCATCTCTAAATCATTAAGATTTTAAAGCTGCCCTAGGCAACCAGACGTCAAATCCTCCTAAGTTTTTCTTTGGGTTAAGGTTGGAGAATGGGTAGGGACTCCAAGACCTTAATTTGCTTCTTTTTGAACACCCTTTGTTGCCTTGGCTTTATGTTTTGGGGCATTTTCTTGCTGGAAACCCCGCCCTGACCCCTTTTTAATGTCCCTGGGGGGAAGGAGGTGTCCTCAGGATTTTATGAACATGGCCCATCCATTCTCCCCTTAGCGGAAGTAGTCCTTTCCCCTTGCAGAGAAACATCCCCCAAAAAAAAATGTTTCCACCTCCATGCTTGACAGTGGGGATGGTGTTCTTTGGGTCATTTAAAAAAATTTCTTTTACCCAAAACAGCGAGTTATTAAGGCAAAAAGTAATTTTTGTCTCATCTAAAAACAGACCTTCTACTAATCCTCACAGAATCATCCGGTGTTCATGGGGAAAGGGGCCGCACTGTCTTCTTGAGGCAGGGGGACCTTGTGGGACTGCGATTTTAAGCCATTCGGTGTAATTTTTACCAATGGTTTTTTGGTGACTGTGGTCCCAGGCCTTGAGTCATTTAACGGTTCCCCATATGAAATTTTAGGCTATCTTCACCTTCCTCAGATCAAGGATACCCCAAGGGGAAATTTTGCTGGTGCCCCTTTAAGTCTTTGACAGTCATTTTGTATTTCTTATTTTTTAATTTTTCCCAAAAATTGTCCCTTCTCACCAGATATTTCAGGTTAATGCAGGTAACGATTGATTGGAGCGTCTAACTGGTCTGTGGAGCCAGAACTCTTTAAAGGTTTGGTAGGGGGTCAAATTTTATTTTTCCCGCAAAAGCAAAAATTTATATAATTTATCAAATTGATTTTTGGATTTTATTTTGGATATTTTTATCTTTAATTTTAAAAGTAACCTACCCTTAAAATGACTGTTCATGTTTTTTTCGTAGGGAAAATTTTCACTCACAAGGGATCAAATAATTATTTCCTTCATTTTTTTAGCAGCCTGTTTCAAAATATTTTCAAAAGGTTTTTTGGAGACTCTTGCTAAACTTGCAAAACTGTGTGCCCTTTTTGTGTGCTCCCTTTCGGGTTGTTTTTCAGATATTTTTGATATTCCTTTTTTACTTGGTATTTGCTACTTACTTGTTTGATGAAAAATGGTATTGCATAGGATGGGTGTAT